>JARKHS020007851.1:0-39117 GCA_030143305.2 Amblyomma americanum | reverse complement strand
TTCCTTTGTTTGCCTTCCTCGCAAAGCCCATTGTTCGCCGCTTAGTTGTGGGGCCTGGCTTTCCTATTCTTCGTGCTACTTGCGTTCCGTCCCTATCTCTGGCGCTGCATTGAATGCATATTCCGCTACGTGAGACAATGTGACAGCCGTGGCAGTAGCAGATGGGGCGGCTTTAAGCCCGCACATCCTCCGTGCGCGTATCACTGGGTGTACAAAGGGCTCACTTTTTGTATTTATTTCTTTCGTTTGCAGCAAGACCTGCTGGCACTTCGTGTTTTATGCTCATTTAAACTTGCTCGCAACAGATAGGTGCGTTTTATTGCGCCCTTTTCTACCGCAGTGTTCCACGAAACTCTGCAGCTGTCTGCGCGATTTTCGCCATGAACAGAGCTGGGCAACAGCGAACGCAGACACGCTACACTGTCGTCCTCCACGCTCGTTCGGTGAAAACAAAGCTGCAAGAAAGAAAACGAAGACAAACACATGTTCGGCTTTTCTTCTTTTCTGCTCTGAATCATACGGATTGGAAAAACACGTCTTGCTTATCGTTGTGCGGAAAATATACGCCATTCGCTGCAGGATTTCTCTTCGAGAGAGGTTCGCTGTGGCTAGGTTACCGTATAATATCCGAGTAGGATATTATACGGTACAATATTTCCACTCTACAATATTTCCGGGGAAAACGATTTTAAAACAGTCAGTAGTAGTGCAACACTCTGGGTGGACAGGAAAAAGAAATATTGTACCAAAGCACAACTAAAGGCACAACAGCACTACTCCGGAGAAACCAAACCCTTCCCGACTGCCAGCTGTATTTCTCCTTAACATCACTGGTTGAATACCGCTCTGTCGACATTTGTTCATATGCGAGTGATATCTTCTCCCTTGTTTGCATGCTTTCGACGCTGCTGCCTCTTGCATCGTTATAAACTTTCAGTGTTTGGCGTCTTGGTAGGAGCTTGGTTTCGAAGAAACGTGCATACTTCACCTTTCAGGAAAATGATGATGTTTTGGAAATACTTGTGCTACTACAGCCCTCTTTTGTCAAGTTGGGTGCGACATCAAAGTGAATGATGGCTAGAGTTTTTTTTTTTCTTTACTGCGGTTAAGAGTGAGTCCTGATATGCAGCAGTGATAGTATCGTTATATAAACGCCGACATTTTCAGGAGAACTCGTTTCATCTATAGTCGGATGTAACTCAAGAAAAAAGCGGTTGTTCCCCGTCAGAGGACCCCCGTCCATCCGAAAGCCTCGACCGACTCTCAAGAACCTGCTAGCGTGACAATGCAGGGAGGGCAATATCTCCGACAGTGGGGAGAAGGGACTTTACTCTTTCAACTGCCACTCCCTGCATTGTCACTCTAGAAGGTTCATGAGAGTCGGCCGACGCCTTTGGATGGAAGGGGGTCCTCTGACGGGGAAAAGATGCTTCTTTCTTGTGTTGTATTTAGTTGTAGCATGAGTAAAAAAGTTCTGTTTTCTTATACTGCGAGCACGAAAACGAATTATTGACATTCAAGCGGCTGGCACAAGCTTTGAGAAGAAAACGCTGCCTTTCGTAGCCTGTCTTTTCGTCCTCCTGTTCTCCAGAGCTATCGCTGCGCGTTACAATATGATGCATACGAAGTGGTCCCTGTCATCGTTTATTCCTCGAAGTTCGGTGGCGTTAGAGTAAAGTGCTCTAGAGACAGCAGGACGCTTCTTAACATTATACAGGAAGTTGCGGCTTAAATTATAGAAGGCTTTAAAGTGATTGTGTTTTCTACAACCCCCCCCCCCCCCCCAGTTAAACCAACTGAGTGCCGTTGAGAGCCACGTGGCCTAGTACGCAGCATTTTAATCCATTCCGCAAATCTAAGTAATTAGTAATAACTATTAGCTAAAACTTAAAATATTGGGTTCAGAGAAAAAAAAAACACTGCGCCATTAGAGTACTGGGCAATGAGAATTTTCAGCGCAGGACTCCAGGTATTGTCATCTCGCTTTATATTGAGGAAAATAATTTGAGAGACATGTTTGCATTTACAATTATAGATGTCTCATTCTGCGTTTCCACATAATCTCTTCAATGTCGCTTCAATGCAGGTGGGGAGTGGCTCTATTTTCTGCTTCCCTCTGCGGGGATCACTGATCAGAGCTAGGGGGGGGGGGGGGGAGGAGGGGTAAGGGAGGAGGGAGGGAGGGGGAAAAAAGCAACACGGCACACACCATGCGGGCGTCTAAGACACTTGGTGAGTTGGTAAGATTGACTTATGGGGATTGGGGGTGGTGATGCAACAGGAGTTTAGCACAACACCACACAAAAACGCACCGTAGGAAGACTGCAGTGGCGAGGAGGCACATAGATGGTAGGTCTGCCACACAGGGACTGCCATGTATGGAATGGGAGAGGTTAGTTGACCGCAACCAAGCCCTGAGAGGTCTGCGGCTAGCAGCGCTCTCCAGTCCGCCGCTCGTACCTCGCGGCGCCTCCCTCGCTGGGCCTCTCCTTGGGCGGCGCGTATCACATAGGCCGCTGCAAGATGATCGCACCCCATTCTTCCCCTCTCTGCATACTTGCCCCTCGTCCTTCCACAAAAACCTCACTTGGGGTGGTCACGTGGCAACCGCCTAGCTGCGCGCGCTCCACTGAATACGCGGGCGGTATACAACGACCCCAACGCCCAACTCAAGAAAGAGGCGCTCAGCAGCTGGGCTTCAGTATACCGGTTTAGAATTTGTAGAGCATCACGAAAAACAGTTGGCTTAAATGTGTTCGCCTAGGTACTACTTCCGCACTTCTGATTACGGCCCCAAGTAAATACCAAAAATACAATAACTAGCACGTGAAAGCTGCCTGTTCATATGTCTTCGACAACATGCACTCAAAAACCTGGTTGGAAGCAGCGATCCATAATAATAATAATATAATAATAATAATAATAATAATAATAATAATAATAATAATAATAATAATAATAATAATAATAATAATAATAATAATAATATTATAATAATAATAATAATAATAATAATAATAATAATAATAATAATAATAATAATAATAATAATAATAATAATAATAATAATAATAATAATAATTAATAATTGTTTTGGGGGAAAGGAAATGGCATAGTATCTGTCTCATATATCGTTGGACGCCTGAACCGCGCCGTAAGGGAAGGGATAAAGGAGGGACTGGGACAGGATAGAGAGAAAGAGTGCCCTAGTGGAGAGCTCCGGAATAATTTCGACCACCTGGGGATCTTTAACACGCACTGACATCGCACAGTGCACGTTACAGATCCCCAGGTGGTCGAAATTATTCCGGAACCCTCCACTAGGGCACTACAGCAGTGGCCTATGGAAACGTTGCTTTTGTTCTCTGAGACGGGCCATAGAACACTGAAAGCCTAGAGCTTTTGGTCTGCAAAGGCAGACCGAAAGCACAGAGGCGCTTGAATTTCCTATACAGAGTGGTCATAACTAGGCTTTAATGATTAAGAAATACCAAGAGCAGTGCACAGAAGTGATTACTGTAAATTAATTTTGCGGCGAGGCGGACAAACAATGAGATAAACTATCACCGTAACTTGAGTACTTAACTGAAATTAATGGGTCACCTATCTATTGACAGCCGTTAACGTGAATTTTTTATATTGAAAACTTAGAGGCAGTGGTATTCAGAGACAATTTTGTTTTGTACTTTTTGTAACGCCCTTGTGTCGTTTGATATACACGTCTAAAATTTCTGCCCTGACCTTGTACTTATATACGCTTCCGAGACCGCGGCGCGTAGCATGAGGCTCCTTCCTTTGTGACGCTGCTGATGCGTCGCATACTTTCTATGGCTTTTACCTGCTGCTCTTGGTAATGATTTTAAATCGTCACATCTGCATATCGCCCTTGATGCAGGTTTAGTACAGACGAAATCAGTTGTCTTTTCATCAAGCGCTTCTTGCGCAAGCAAACTTTTGTTTCATGCTGCTTCCAATGCGAAGAAATCTTAGCGCTGTCAATAAATTTTTTACTGAGTTTTTTAACTAACGAAATCCTTAGAAAAGATCGACTAGGAAAAATGAATTCCATAGCCGACCTGTCATTCCCTACGCGCACATTTTTTGCAACTTTGTTTAGCCACCAGCAAGATTTTTTGCTCTTCCGCAGTTTTTAACCGTTCGGCGACACTTAATCCTGAGTGCAGAGCCCTACTATCATGTGCGTTGCTTTCATTTAGCCGCATGTAGCCACAGACAATATTGTCGAAGCACAATTCTTCCTTTTAGCTTCATTAGCACGCTGTGATTGTTTTTTTTATTTTTGAGGCTTAAATTAATTCCGTCCACAATAACCTGCATTGGGTGCAGATAAGAAAATTTTCATAGTCTCCGCCTACCCGCCAAATCCTTGCCACAGTTTCAAACTCAAGTCCGGTCTGCGAACTCCTTGTTTGTCAGAAAACCCTAACATATTTCATAAGCTTGAAAGGGCGAGAATATTCATCGGGAAAAAACATTATGTTAAAAATCCGGCACTTCAAGAGACAATGCAGCCAGTGAAATTCTACCTAAAGCAGTCCATCTCCATTTATCACGTGTGGAGCGCAGACTACACACACAAAAAAAAGAAAAAAAGAAGGACACTGGGAAAAACTATGACAAATTGAAAATATGGCTGCAAGGAGGGTACAAGAGAAAAACCTTTATTTCTTGAAATCTTTTGCAAGCAGAAAACTTTGGCGGTACCTGCAGTGGAATATTCGCATCTAGGCTGTTCACATCTGCACGATAGCAGCACGTTTGCCTAAATTTTTATCTTGCCTTCGCACTCTGTGGCTTGCTGTCCTGGCAGTATGCATTGCTGGAAGTTTCCGGCCTCGGCACCGCTGGCGTTCTAGACCAGGCCGTAAAGCTTGTGCATCAGCGTGTTCCAGAATCTCCGTGGCGTCTCATGCGCTTGGCGTCCCTCACGGTGAGCTTATTCTTTCCAGCACGAGACGCCGTGACATGGAACGATGTGCCCGACACCAACTGCACGCTCCGAACAGGAAGACGATTAAGTTTGCGCTAACAGGAGGCGACCAGTGCTCACCGTCTTCCCCTTCACACTGTACAGTGGAAAAGCAGAAGACGATAAGGATCGCGATCGGAGGCGCACAGCTCCGACCAATGGGAAGCGCATCCCCCCCCCCTCTCACCACTTCCTCTCTCTCCTTTCTGTGCACCTTCCTTTCAGTTTCCTCCACTCAATGCTTCCCTTTCCCGTTCGCCTCTACAGACGGCACCGACCACGTCAAGGCGAGATGGGAAGTTGTCGCTAAGAAATGTTCGAAGAGATTTATTTAAGCACTGCTTGAATGTTTGCGAAAGTCAGGTGGTGCCGAGCTAATATATCGCCGAAATAAACAGATGAGGGTGTGCATTCACATCAATTATCACAAGACCTTAGCAAACGCAAATAAAGTATTAGCATTGCTCCCATCTTCACTTTATAGTGGTTTTGTTCAGAGTTGTTCGGAACATATTCTGAGCATGACACATATTCTTGCTGTCTCGAATGTACTAGATGAGAAAGCAAAATAATGGGCGCTTCTTAACTGGCGATATCCATTGTTTTATATAAGTTAGATCAAAGATATGAGCGGGAGGATGACTGATGATGCGGTGTCTACCAGAATTTAGATTTTCTGACGCTGGAGGTTGACTCATTGCACGACAGTGCGCGCATAAATTGCCACCACGTGATTGACGTTTACAATGCCTGGTGCAGTCTATCTCGCACATATTATTCAGTCAAGAAAACAGAAGATACCGTCATTCTAATCAGCGACATTCCTCATTTAAAGTGGACATTTTCACCTAGAGATTTTTTAAACCGCTAGAGGGAAAAGCGTAGGAAAAAATAATTCAGAAAAGAAAAATAATGAAACAACTATTGTTTCGATAGAAATTGCCTTCTTTACAAAGTAACGTGCCCTTACAGTGACGGGCGCAAAGGAGCTGACGCAAGTTACAAAGACATATATACATGTCAAATGGTAAGGTAAATAGTATGCCTTCTAACTCAGGTTAGCACCGCAGTTTTGAAACATAAAAACATAGGTCTTTCATTTCGTGAAGCCAGGAGAAAAGATATTTACGGTCTTTCTTCGACAGGGGATCATATTATAACGCGAGAGGACTTCATAGGCGTGCAGTATTGACCGCTGCTGCATGTACCAAGTAGAAATAAGTTAGTTTCATCGCTTAAGCAATATTATAGTAAAAAATATGGCGCTACACAGGACGCATTATCTCTCCTCTATTGTACACACTTGACCAAAATTTCAATGCACCACACCGCCTTAGTAATTAGGAAAATATAAGGCAGCTTCTTTCCTCTCTTATCTCCCTCGCGTAAAACCATAATACTACACGTGTCTGCTACCGCATGCCCCAGAAATCCCATTGGGATTCACAAGTTGTACGCGACGTTTGCAAAGTAACCAAGTGCGCCTGCATAAACACTAAGCCAATGCGCTCGGGAAAGTTCCTCTTATCGCTGCTAGCCAGGTTTCCCACTCCGGGAGTTGTTGAAGGAGAGCGTAGCCGATAAAAGCTGAGACGCAGTACAAACACATCACAAAAAAGCCGCTTTTAGCCCTTGAATGCTCATTCACTACCATACTGACAAGCATTCGCTCGAGAAAGTTTCCATAGGACGACTCCAATAATTCTATACACTTACATACGAAATATATACAGTCCATATGGGACCTATAGAGTCGCTATGGACTGATAGAAAAGCGCGTATAGACCTTGCAGTCTGCGTATAGACACTATACAGAATACATGCGGACGTCAAGTCAATGTATCTTTATATATCATATGGGCTCAATATTTCCATAATTCCATACGAGCGGCATATATGGAGCGTTTCAGTAGGGTGTAATAAAAATGAATCACAAACTGCCGCTATGGTGGTTCAGTGGTTATGGTGCTCGGCTGCTGACCCGAAAGACGCTGGTTCGATCCAGCCCGCGGTGATCGATTTCGATGGAGGCGAAGTGCTAGAGGCCCGCGTGCTGTGCGATGTCATTGCACGTTACAGAATCCTAGGTGGTGAAAATTATCCGGAGCCCTCCACTGCGGCGTGGCTCGTAGCGCGAGTCGCTTAGGGACGTAGCACCTGATGAAACTGAACACACACAGAAATAAATCGGAGGATTGAACTTATATAAGTGAATCAAAACTCAGGGAAAACTTTGAGGAATAAACGTCTGTTTGCAGAAATACCCCCCCCCCCCCCCCCCGCCCAAGAAAATTCGGTCATCCAAAGCAGTGGAGGAGCTGGTAACGAGACGACATCTATGCTCTTACCGTTTTTCGGCACTGTTAATTTGAATTTTGCATAGTTTTAAATAGCGTCAATAAAAATTATTCTTTTGTGTGACACACTACGTTAATTTCCGGGAAAATCTCATTTTTAGGAGATTTCAGCCAGAAACACGTGTTCATCAATGCGCTAAGTGCACTAGGTCGCAAATTTCTGCCACCATTCACGGGAGAGTGATATTACAGATTGCACAGTTGCTGTGTCAAAAGAAAAAAGAAAACGTAAAGAATATTATCCTTGTTAAGTATGTTCAGCAGTTTTGCAGAATTCAGGTATTATGCATTTTTTTCGCTGATGCTGCAAGTGTATCGATTACTCAACTTAGCGCTCAGCTTAATGCGCAGAAACGACTTTTTTCTTGCAAGCTGGAAGAATCACGGCTGAGCAAAAACAATTAAAAAATATAAAAGGTACATCCTGGGATCCACTTCAACGCGACGGTGTAAATACAGTTCTCAAAATGCGCAATGAATTTCCTGCAAGCCGCGGCACACTAAAATGCGGATTTATAGAACGAACGAAATCTAAATGACTTGCTCCACTTTTCCACAAAACAAATGTAAGCATGGAAACGGCTGAACACCGCTAACAGACGGCACGGAAAACAGGCACACAGACACATAGGTATGTGCCCGTGACACATAGGCATGTGTCTGTGTTTTTCTCTTTCGTGGTGTTTGTCAGTGCTGTTCAATCGTTTCTGTCAACATGCACCAACCAGCCCGACTAATCCCTCTTTTGAATAGACATATATACAGTTATTCGTGTGTCACGACCTAGCAATGTTACAAGCCAGCTGTGCTTACAACAAAAAGTGATTTCTATGCATGTAGTATGTGAAGTCTGTTCAGAACAATTTCGTTTACCTTTAGCATCACGGTATGGGACCCGGTTTTCCAGAGAGCAAACGTCGCCGTCTCGCAACACTACTTGGCTCAGAGGTAAAAGAAAATACGGAAAAAATGCGCATGCTAAAACGGACGGAGATATGACAAGGACGGTAGAAGAAGGACAGATCGGAGAATTCAAAAGCTTTCTATAACTAAAAAAAAACTGTCGCTAAAGAGGAAATGATGGTTGGCTCATTCAGGCCTGCTTTTTAAAATTTTTTGTTTTCAGAAAAGCTTTATATACCCCCTGAAAAGCTCACTGCGGGTGCACATCCATAACTGTTGTGTTTGCAACTCACGCATGAAGCTCGAAGCTATAAGCACGCCGTGTTGGATGCATTTTATTCTTACGTGTGCATTCATGAATGTTAAGGCATCCGTCATGAGTTAATTGAAACGTTTTACTTTAAAGGAAAAACACACTATGGTGTAAGCCAACTTTCGGTTTTTATTTGTTTTCAAGCACTTGGCTTGTCACAGCGCGTTCGTTTCGTTTTGTGTGCCGCTAAAATATTTCTACTTCAAAGACTTGAAATCAGCTCCAGCACAACGCGTGCAATAACTTCGAATCTCGTTGTGAACGGCCGCCGCGGTGGTTCAGTAATTATGGCACTCGGCTGCTGACCCGAAAGACGCGGATTCGATCCCTGCCGCGGCGGTCACATTTCGACGGTGGTGAAAAGCTAGAACCTAACCTACTGTGCGGTGTCAGTGGACGTTGAAGAACTTCAGGTGGTGGAAATTTTCTAGAGCCCTCCACTACGGCGTCTCTCGTAGCCTGAGTCGCTTTGGGACGTGAAACCCCAGAATTCAAGGAAAGCCATCTTTCTGAATGAGTGGTAATATTTAGATGATAGCCTGTTTTGTTGGCTGCTTGTTTCTTCTTGATTTGATAT
The DNA here is from genome assembly GCA_030143305.2 of Amblyomma americanum. Lineage (NCBI taxonomy): Eukaryota > Metazoa > Arthropoda > Arachnida > Ixodida > Ixodidae > Amblyomma > Amblyomma americanum. Next base: position 29,977 of record JARKHS020007851.1, on the reverse strand, counting down.
GCTTAATCAAGAGGACGCGCGCTGTTTGGTGGCTTTGGCCGCTTCGACATGAGCCAATTTCCTTCATTTCATTTCTGCAGTGAATGATATGTAGTTAGTACTGGCAACCTGTGTTCTTTAGTTGCGTCCGCGTCTGTTGCGCAGTTGTCTTAATATTGCATTTATATCAACTTGCCTATCACACACACTGATTCAGTTTAATACGAAATAATTCGCTCCGTTTTTATGACTACTAAACTTCCCTGAGACCAAGTGCTCTGGTCCAATATCTTTGGCAATCCGCTTCCGAGCATGCGATTGCAGGTGATAACCCGACTGTAGCGTTATACTTAGTTTTCAACGGGAGTTCAAGAGCCTGAAGCTCTCTGTATGAACATCTAGCGAGTAGTACGCCCAGCCTCATAACTATTATGCTGCCTACTCAGAATAGAGAGAGAGAAAAAGTAATTATGTGAAAGGAAAGGTGGAGGGGTCGGCCGGCGGTAAGGAGATTACTTAGTAAAATATGGTCACGAGGAAGCATTTGGTTCACTAGTTATTTTGGAATGATGGAAAATCAATTCTTTGTTAAATGAAAAAGTAAGCTATATAAGGGATTTTTAGGGGCGGTAACCGCCCGCTCGAATGGAAACTTTCCTTACTTTGTAATAGAGCCTAACCAATTTTATTTAATTTAATTACCCCTCGGAATGCATGTTTCTCCCTCTGTTCAGTTCGGTATGAGCACACGGTTCGCGTAAACAGTTTTTTTTATGGCAGCAGACTGCAAAAACTGCTGGAAACAAATATTGATGTTTGTGGTGCGCGCGCTCCGTTATGTGGGCGGATGGTAGGAAGCTACTATGCAGAGATGGGGGGGGGGGGGGGGGGGGGGGGCATGATAGCGAGTTATTTCGAGGCGACCAGCGAGATGGTAGCGTTCTACGTTATTAGGTTCAACAGACACAAGGGGGGAGCGGTTGACAGCCAGAGGAGCATCGCGCCATATGCGTTCCCGAAAATTTGAGAAACGCCAACGCCCCAGGCGATGCGCAGTCGGCGCATGGCAACTGCGTCCGGAATGTGCTACCTCGCACCCCGCACCGTAGCGGTGCAAATTCCGCTTCTGATGCCCAAAAACTACAAAAATTTGTAGAAAACTTCGGTCTCTCACCACCGCACCGACTCTCGACAAGAGATTTGCTACAGTGTTCATTTGTCGGTCTAGACAGAGACGGTAAAGTTTTCGCGTGTACTAGAAATCAGTTGATTTCTGCGAAAACCTTCTTCCTATGTAAAATAAATATACCCGCGTAAATAAAAATATTGTAACAGATTATCATCACAATAAGCATCACGACTGTGAAAGATGGCCGACCACTGCGGCTGATTCATGAGCCCAATGGGGTTCTTGCTGGCAACAAATGGGCCGAAGTTTCGCCTCAGAGATCGCCTGCCCGGATGAAGACATACACCCAGCAAAACTCATATCGGAACTCTTCGAAACTGAGCTCCGAGGTACAAGTGCATTCGCAACAGCATTGAACGTCATCTTCCTACGGACGGAACGAAAGGCTAGCATGTGGTTATTGTTTCGTGCATTCGCCTTTTTTCAGTCTTCGCAAGAATTCGTCGCTAAGCGGCATATTGATTCCTGCCTAATGAGGGCACTAAACAAAGGAAGGATGTACATCAAGTGTCAAAAGTGGTAGTAGACATTATACGTGTATATATTCCAGGAGCAGCGCTTTGTGGTATAAGATGCCGCCACGCCACAAAATGCCCAGGTCTATATTGGCTGAACTGGTCTGGTGTATGAGGATTTTACGTCCCAAAGCAGTTAAGGCTATAAGGGACGGCGCAGCGGAGGGCTCCGGATAATTTCGACCACCTGGGGTTCTTTAACGTGCACTGACATCGCACAATACACGGGCCTCTAGAACTTCGCCTGCATCGAAATGCGACCTCCGCGGCCGGGATCGAACACGCGTCTTTCGGGAGAGCACCATAACCACTGAGCCACTGTGGCTGCTTGTCTTGGCGGAATTGGTTAACGTTATAACTACATTAATGGGAACTGCTGAATGAGTCTCGTAGGGCATCTTCAGCTATTTCATCACTGATAAATTGAGCGAATCACTCTGAAATATTTCAGCTTTCCTTTATTGCCTAGTTATATTTGTTATTGTGGTAGTAGAGCAGATTTTTTTACACTAATTAAACTAACTATACTAATACTTGCTATTTACACTAATTTATTCTCTACTTTAGGCCCCCTTTAATACAAGCATCACTGTCTTCCTTTCAACCTTTTGTTTTTTGTTTCTTACGTTCCTGCTCGCCCTTTGGTTCTGCCCTCTTCACGCACATAGTTCTTGATATTCATTGAGTTATACCGCGAACATTTCTCGCATGATGTGTCACGTAGCTTCGAAGTTGGCCTGTGAAGTAGCGACATATATAATTCTCTAGCAACTAAAACATTTTAAAACTCTAAACTTACTCTATAAGTGGAGAGGGCTTGAGCTGCTCTATGCTAGCTCGATGAAAAGAAAACGCAGGATACAGAGCGATGCAGGCACTGTTTTCCTTTTCTGTTTTCACAAACAGCTGATTGCCGCTTTTTTTTCACTTTTTTAACACCTCCTTTCTTTTTCCAATGTTTTTTTCACTTCGGGAAAGCTTCATAGTAGCGCGGTCGTGCTTTGACGCGCACTGTGAATAATTTGTTAAAATTTTCGGCCATCCAATGCCTCGCATATCGTTTGGAATACAATCTGTTTCAAATCTAGCCGATGGCTATTCTGTGCCATGAAGAAATATTTCATTTTTTTTTATATCAGCGTTGAAACACATTCTCCGTGGACAAGATGTACAGAATCTGGTTCGTTTTTGGTGAATGTTATAGCTCGGCAGCCGATTTCGCGTACAACCAGTCGCCGACCATCGGCAGACTGGCTTTGACAGCGTCGCCGGCCTGAAACCATTTCACAGTGCAAAGAAATCTGATCATCAGCCAAGTATGCCACAGACGCGGTCCGCCGACCTGTCGGCCGATCATCACTGTCGTCGTCGGGTCGGCATCGTGTCGTCCTGGTGCGACAGCCCCTTTACTTGTCAGCCTCGTTTCGTGGTTTCTTAGCTTCTGCGTGACTGTTCCATTGCACGTTGCTACATTGAATGAGACCAACCAGTTTAACCTTCATAACTGACTGCACCAAAGGTGTACATCTGGGTCGCCCACGGAAAAGCAACACCACTCTGAGTACACGTAAAACTCACTTGCACTGCTGGGATTGGTTCAACCCGTAAATGTTTAACGTCAATGGCATCGTTCCAGCGTCCATTATTACTGCCTGTGCTCAAGGTGAATGCGCATATACCTTGCCACCCAAGTACGCCGCTAATCTCCAATCGTTCCTTGGCAGATTCATCCGGACGTCTGCTGCACGAAAGCTTGCGCGGTCGTATTTACATAATACAATTTTTAACTTTCTTCCTCATAAAAAAAATTGATAAGTACCTGTGTGTAACGCTTGATTCAGCGACACCTGTTTACGTGGGTGAATATGACGGTGTTTATATACAATTACTCGCCCACTTCTCTGGTAGAAACCGCAAGACGTGACCGTGTTGTCAATAGCGACATCACTATGTTGGGAGAACTCAGTGGGGTGCGTTATGCCTGACCTCAGTGGGCGCTGAGAAGTCACCCTGGCGTGGTGTTACGCTCACGCCGTCGTTGTAAAAAAAAGTTGCCTGTGCCAAAATCTATTGCCAACGTCGCTATGTCACTAAGAATGAATCGCTCGAGAGGCACCCAAAACCTAGCTGCTCTGAAACTCGGAATACTGCATCGGTTACGTATAGTGAATATTTTTTCCTCTATAAATTTCAATCTTTGAAGCTAAGCACTAGTTAGGAGCGCAGTGGTACTAAATCTTGACTCCCGAGAAGCTTCGTCTGTCGGTTGAACGTCATGCAATCTTTACGCGTAGCGCTGCCGGGTTTGCGAAATCATTTGCAGAAGGAGAGGTTGTGCGCGTTAAACATTCAGTGCTCTGCGCTGTAGCCGACCCCATCGATGCTCCACCCTCAGGTAACTGCACGGTCGTTAACACGGAATGTCTACTGCAGGGTGGTGCATTTATGTCCCATTTGCTTAATACACGAAACTAGGAAGTGCTAAATATCCAATCGTTTGAGCGAGCGACAGTGATGCTCGCTGAATATTAAATCTTACTTAGTACTAGCACTCAATAATGGAGATTAACCCAACTTAAGTTGATTAGGTAGGCTAAGTAGCACTGTTTTCGTCATTTCCTATCCCGCTGTGGTGCGGCAGCGTGGTATATTAAGATTCATTTTGTATGCGCTCCGCCGTTTCGCTTTCTGGGCCAAACAAAGCGTGACGGAAGTAGGGTGACCCACGCGAAAGTTCGATCTAAGAAAGCGCGCATGCAGTTGCCAAAACAACTTCGTCCACAATCGCGAGCGCTGCCTTCGAGCGCAGCAACAGCAGCGGAACCGTGTGGCGATCGACGGCGGCGAAAACGCGTTGGCCGCTTATCGAGCGAGCTGTTCGATCTCTCATTTTTTTCCCGGAACACTTGGCTGACGACGGACCGGCCGGGGTCGCTCGGCCAAAATGGCCACTTGGAGGAGAGGGGCGAGGAGGGGGCGCTTCTGTCCACACCACTGGCCAAGTGAGCGCTTTTAAATTGTATCGAGTGGCAAAGAGTTTCATTGGCCACGCCCCAGATATCCATGCTCCAGTAGGAGTCTGTGTAGCCATTTCACGCGATAGCGTAAAGAGATCGTCCTGCTTAAAACCTGGCGTCGGCCGTCGTCCAGCTTCAGTCAGAAAAAATCCCAGAATACAGAATAGCCGTCATTGGGGATGGGAACCCAGGCCCGCTGCGTGCTAGGCGGGCACGCAACGTACAGGCCACGAGGTTGGGTCGAGCGGGTTAGAGGGCCGCCTATTAAACTTGTTGTGGTGTGTATGACATACTAACATGTGTTTGTGATGTGTACCGATGTTATAATATTTAAAAAAATTATAAAACCAAACATGACTGTGCTAATTAGGCGTCAGAAATTGCGCCGAATGAAAAGGCTCTGCTATGGTACTTCACTGTACTGAAACAAATGCTGTGTAGTGGCGGAGTATGTCGTGCAGTGAAACCTAGATAGTGATTGGCGATTGGTAACCGGTAATGTTATGGGTAAGTGCGGTTGTAATCGATGACCGCGATGGGTGATATTATTGTGAATGGGTAATTGATGAGAAATGAGGAAGAAAAGGAATACAAAAAGAAAAAAAGGAGGAAAAATCTCGATCGCGTCTATACGCTTAAGGCGAAGCTTAAGCGCCCTCCAAATTTTCGTTCATCGTTACTATGGGCAGCTGTGGTGGTTTTCACGCGGAAATTTTCGTTAATTTCATTTATTGCTAAAGCTTACCAGTGCTTACCGTTGCTGCTTAACATGCAGAACTCATGGAAAGCTTTTCGCGCTTCGCTGGGCCGCAGCAGCGCTCGGCTGCTGACCCCAAGGTTGCGAGTTCGATCCCGGTCCCTGCAGCCGTAATTAGATGGAGGCTAAACACAAAAAAAGCCCTTGTGTTGTGCGATGCCAGGAAGCGTTAATGAACCTCAGGCGGTCTAAATTAATTCGGAACCCTCCGCTATGGCTTTTCCCATAGCCCGCGTGTCGCTTCAGGATGGTAACGCACACAACTTTATTTGTTCGTGTTTCTTTATTCGGGGCAACACGACAGTCGACGACATGACCACCGCCCTGCACAAATATTACCTCACCAAAATATGATGCTTAAACAGGTGGGACGATGCTACTCATTGTTCAATTTTCTAGGAAATTTCTCTCGCTGTGAACAGTACAATCCAGAGATTTATTTATGTGGTACAAAAAGACATTTTCGCGAAAAAATGACCAAAAAGAATGGAAGGAAGTATTGTAGGAAGTGGTTTTGCGATATAACTGAAATAGGACGGAGACAGCACCGGTGGCCCAGTCGTTTGAGCACCCGCCTCGAATGCGGGAGGTGCGGGGTTTGATCCCCAGTGCCGTCAGGTACACACCGGTGATAAAGTGGCTACAAGCTTCCCCTGCCTAGTTCTCGGTTTCTAAATTTAGGATGAAATGCTTGAGAAATAAGTATGTTACACCATCTTGAGTAGAAGAAGCTACCTTCTGCCTAGGCGCTGTTTGGCCACAGATGCCCTTACGTCAAGTAAATTCATCCTCAGTCAATGGAATAGGACCACATGATCAGAAAGCTTTCCGCTCGTGTCGATAGGATGGAGTGCGCTCGCGTTAAAAGAATAATTAAAAAGCGTTCCAAAGTACTCTGTTAGTGCCTCCAGGGAGACCAATCTGCGTGCGAACGCAGCTTTGACGACAAAATCTGCGTGCTCTTCGCTGATAGGCTAGCGCTTCGTCAGTCACGACTGGAAACGGAAAAGGAGTCGTACAGTCGCGAGTAAACGAGAGTAGCACCGGTGACGTGACAACGTAGTGGCGGACAGCAACGTTCTTCGCTGCGGTTACGAACATACCGGCAACAAAAGTGCCAGCTGTGTTCAAAAAGCCTGGCGCCTTGCTAGCCGCTATGGTGACGGGAATGTGCTAATATTTTTTACTCGCGACTGTAAACTCTTGAGAATGCACGCTGGGCGAATACCATCAGGTGAGATAGCGAACCAGCAGCGAAAGAAGGGGTAATGACCAGAACAGAATGAAGAGAATAGAGTGCGCAGTTGCAGCTTGGATGAAGACAGTGGGCTGCAACCGACGACGCTAAGATTATTCCGCGTTCACACTGTGGGACCTTACGCTACATCTCCTGTAAGACTTAATTATATCTAAGCAGACATCTATTGCCTTCTTTCCAGCAGGTCATTTAGCATTACTTTACCAAAAGACAACAACCTATCCAAAACGTCTGGAGCGCCATGGCTGGTGCGCGCAAAAAGAAAAAGGAAATTCATTAACTTGTTTTCAAGCTATGCCTCCAATAGCTAGCTGTACTGAAAGCGCCTTAAGGAACTGCTTCGTTTAACGCTAATCATGAAACTCTGTTAAACGCGGGCTTTCCTTAGACGCCCTATATATAAAAATATGGACTCCATGAGAACGTGAAGGATCGCCCATGTTTTATTTACTTTAAATCAGTATAGAGAATTCCATTCGAGTTTCAGAGTCACTCCATCATAAAAAAAATTCTGCTGACTTCCTCCGCCGCATGAACCGGGGGGCGGGGAAATCCAAAGATCATGCACCACTCGCCTGCTAGCGAAATAAGTTTGGTATATCCCGCAGTGTGCAAAGGTGTCGCGTGCTTGTAAACTCAGACTTCAACCACGTGCTTAAAGCTAAATTTCAAATCGACCAATATCAACAGGACAACATTCGTCCGATTTGCGCTTTTCTAGAAGACAACGAAAGTGCCTGACAGTTCACCTTTTCTTCTCGCGTTATACATATGTTTCAAGAATCTGTTCTGTCGTAAGAGTTAACAGCTGATCTACGCTGACTGGAATCAGCGTAGTAAGGACGAAATCTGTCGGCAGTAGGCATCATCTGCCGGAAACGTCTGATTTAAATGGTGAGTACTGCCTTGTTCTTACAATGCTCTTGACTTCGAATAGCTGCTTTGCGCCAACACGCTTGTGGCGGTGTCGCGGAAGTCAAGCCTGCCAATTTTATTGAGAGACCAGTACTTTTAAAACGCGTTTCATAAGAATTCGGTTTTCTTGAATGCTATAATTCCCATAGTTCATATAGGTCGCAGTATCCCTATACAAGAAACAAGTACAGTCTAATTTCCCTCAGTCATGAGAAGGCGACGCCCAGCTCTCTATTTTCCAGTAAACTGTGGAGAGAAAGGGAGGCAGGGCCTCTATCCGCCAGCAGCACTTGCTGTGGGGAAAGTTGGTGCGTTTCCATGTTTACAGGACACAACGCAGGAATGGGCGGAACACAAGAACCACAAACTGTCCCGTCGCCCTCCATGCTCTTGTTTTCCATTCATTCTTGCACTGTGCCCCGGCTCTATTCTGGCACTGTGCCCCGCTCAGTAAATCCCGAATTGCTGAATACAAGGCTGCGCACAAGCGCTCGTTCAGGACGATATGGGAATGTGCCGTACTCGCAGTGCGCAAAGTGGCTGGAATGTGGATGGGACCCCTCCAAACGTCTGCTGAATAGAGTTATACTCTCTGGCCACATCGCTTCTCTGGCATCTTTCGCAACAGTGTTTCAATAACCGAGTTATTCGCCGTAAGAGCGAGCAGGAATTGTTGTATAGAATTGGCGAAGCTATTTGTTGGTCGCTTTTATTCTGCATACTCGAACACTGACCAGATATTGACCGGTAAAAAAATACGAAAGGCTATGAGCATCGGCTTTTGACTCTTCGACGAGGCCTCTGCTGCATGAAATATATTTGATCCCTCGTACCGCGACAAACCCCACGTGGCTAACATCGTCCGTGCGGAGGATCCCTCGAAGGCCACGGCCGCAGTGTATAGCGAGGGCGTGACACCGGAAAACACTGCGCGCAGCCAGCGAGCTGCGCCAGCCAGCGACACTGCCATAGCGTGCACCGCTTTCATCTTCAAAGTGCTGCTCGCTTCTTGGGCTCCTCGGGCCAACTACTTCCGGCCGCACGGCGTCGGTCGGTCGAGGGAGTCACCGCACGACAGTTATTAGACCGCCGGCCCGAAAAGATCAGAGGTATGGGAGCCGGCGACGCCGCACGGCCACCGCGGCACGGTAACAAACAAGGGGAAAAGCGGATCGACCACGGCCGCGGTGCGAAGAAGGGTACCGTGGAAGCGGATTAACGCGGGAAGAAGAAAGATGGAGAAACACGTGGAAAGGAAGGAAGGAAAAGGAAGAAGGAGCCAATCGTATATATATATATATATATATATATATATATATATATATATATATATATATATATATATATATATATATATATATATATATATATATATATATATATATATATATATATATATATATGGGGCCTCGTCCGTCAAACAAGGCCCTCGCGAGATGCCCCCTCGCCGTTCCCGCGCCGTCGATCGATCATCCGTTGCCACGCCAGCGGGCCGCACGAAAAGGCACGGCAGCGAGGTTGTGTGCGTGTGTGTGTGGTGTGTCTGGTCGGGTTGCGCGTACCGTAAACCCGTAGCCGGCCGAACCAGCGACGCGAGGCTGCTTTTGGCCATGCGGCGCCGAAGCGGACGGCTATCGGGACCGCGCAGCGGCGGCGACTGCCGCTCGAACCATTGCGAGTCGCTTTCCGGAGTTGCTTTGTGGCCAACTTGAAAGCATTCGCGGCCATTGTGTGCTCGCGAGCGCGCGGCTATTTCGACCCCTTTTATATCCTTTTCATTCGTCTAAACTTTCACCACAACAGCCAGTGCCCGGCTGCTGTTTCAGCGAGGTTGAATTACTTTGTTACTCTGTGGGTGCGTTATCGGCGCGATACCAGTGTTTTTCGGTCACTGAGCCAAAGCAAAAGACCGTGAGGAGGCCAGTTCCCTAGGCCGATTAACTCTATTGTTGTAATATCTGCAGCGGTGTGGCAAGCTCCGATGCACTGCGGTCGAAAAGTTTAATTTAGCGAGATATTGTATTATTTTTCTCACTTTTTGAGAAGGCGCACTTATTGGACTGCATAGGTTGCCAAACTTCATCACCTGCATCGTGGAACATCATTAGAGATATGGGAAGGAGATATTGATCACGATAGAAGGCACAGCTGCACTTTCGAAACCGACTATGACGCTAGATGCCCGAATTTACATGCTACACTAAGCTCGTGCAGTCGACTATGCCTTTGTTAACTTTCAAGGATAACCTTTTGCGTAGTTTCTGGTTTGCATCTTAGAAGATGCAGAAAGAAAGAAAAACTACTCGCAGACTTTATCGTCAGGCGACATGCCTCGTAAACTACAGAGAAAACTGAAAATGAAACAGAACATATGCGATAGGTTTTCTTTAGATAAGCCTATGCACCAACAGCGATTGGCACGGTAAAAATGGCAACACGCGCCAGCTGTTTTCATAATGGAGATATTAAACTACAGCCAAAGTTATTGAAGCGTCTAAATGGCTCATGCCGCGCTTGATGAGCCAATGGGAGAACTGAGTGGAGCGTTTCCCTTTGGGCTCAATTTTCTTTTTTTTTTATTTAACAGCTCTGCTCCGAAAAAAGTTTTATTCAGTGTGAATGTGTGTCTGTAGTTGAAGGGGGTAATAGTGTTTCTTGGCTGGCGGAATCAAACAGAAAGTAAAGGCTGTGATGTGTTTGGAGGCAATCACAGATGCGCTAATTTTATAGCGCCGAAATTTACGTCGAGTATTCGTTGACCGCCCCGAAAGAAAGCCCAACAAAATGCTTGAAATTAAAGTTTTTGCGGGAAGTGTTCCATGATGATCACGGTACTTTGCACGGACAGAACTGACTTTGTGGCTTTAGGAATGATAAACTGAAGAACGAGAAAGGAAAGCTAAAAAAATGCAGAATGTGGCAAAGAGTGACCTTCGTGCCGATCTATCCCACCAACCCAAGATTCAGCACGAGTTGATCCGCTATTCTGGATTCTGCCACCCAGTATAAACAGCAAGCCTCACCCGCCAATCTGGTCCTAATCGGTGAGTAGTAATTTCTGTTCCCGCAGCAGATTGTACTTGCTAACCGAAGCGCACCTCGCGGAGGTCATACTAGGCACGAAAGGAATTTCCTGCACTCTACGTTTCGAAGCATGAAAGCCTAACCGCTGCCGCTCAGGAAAATCGATGGCGCGGCACGGGTTTGAAAAGTGCCACAATCGCTAAAATAGCAAACAGCCTTGCTCTAACCGCGGCGCGCTCAGACGCCGCCACGTGCTTGTTCGACTAACGCCGAGCGGCAGGCGAAGAGTCAGCGTGTTCTGCTTTGAGGCTGCTCGGCGAGGTGTTCGATATGTGTAAACAAGCGGCCGCACCGGCGAAGCCGTAAGGCGGGGCCCGGTCCCGGGAGGGGCGGCACAAAATCACTATGCCACAGGTGTCGGCTGCCGCTCGCCTGCGTCTGGCGTCTTGACAGAGCGACCGGAGGAATGCGCTGCGCTGAGCTGCCCGTGGAGTGTTTCATCCGCGTGTCGCTGAGAAGGTTGCGCAGATTTGGGTAGTGATCGGTGATGTAAGCCCATGTTTTAATTCAGCGAATTTTACACGGCACTTTATTCGGCGACGGCGCTTCCAGATACGTATCAACGCAGAATGGATTATAAGGCTGCTCCCGGAGGACGCTAGTTTCGCAAACTGAAAATTTAAAAAAAGTGTCCGGGCTTTGAGGCCTCGTATATACTATAATGCAATCCTCCAGCGGAGTCTCAATTAACATTTCCGTAAGCTTCAAGGTTATCTGCGTATAAAGATGCAGTTGTAAGTGGCAAGTTACGGTAAGTTGGGTTTGAACGACTAATTAGCAGAGGGGGTGACAGTAGTCGCAAAAACTGTGCGCACTTTCAAGAAAGCCTCAAGAGATTCAAGAAACGAAACATATATACATATATAAACTAAATTTCTTTACCGCTCTTGGCACCCGACAATTCTATGCAAATCACGTAAATGTAGGCTCAAGTCTTCTTGTCTTCCTCCTAGAAAACTTTTCTCGTTGTTTTTTTTTCTAGAATCGCGTAATGCGTGACGCTCGTTTACGCTATGCTAATTCGCAGTGAGAAGCACTCACTGATCTGGGTTAACTTATAATCTTTTATTTGGCAAGTACGTCCTCAATCAGTACTGACTGCAAACTTCTGCCTTGAGCTGCGTTAATTTAGTCAAGGAGCCAGCGCTGGTCAGGCTAGGATGCTTCGTAGCAGCGCTATGGCGGGATGTTCGTGATCAGTATCACAACAAAGACTGATGGCGCGCACAGGACATCGTTATTAGATGCTCTCAACAGCACAGCAGAGAACTGTTCTCAAGAAGGAGAATATTGAGAAAAGTATATAAGCAATTAAAAAGACTGCACTCGCAGAGCTATCGGAAAATTTCGAAGAGCACTATTCAGCAGCTAAAGCATTTAATAAATTTTAGATGCTCAGAAAAAAAGTACTGGTGATAAAACAGAGGTCTCCATTTTGACTTTTAAAAGCTTCAATCACGCCTTGAAATCCGGATAACAAGATTTTCTTACGGCATTGAATTTTCGTTCATTAAGAAACTCCACGCGGAAAGCGCTCCGACAGAAAACAGAAGAAAACTGATTGGCTGCATTGGGAGGCCACTTTCATTCTCACTTCCAACTCCCACGTGTTTTTCGATACAGGCAATCTAGAATTACGGTGATTCTCTTCACGACAGCGTTTAAGAGTACGACTGTAATGCAGGGAAAGCACGTCTTGATTGGGACGGCGGTAACGATTTATCTGATTGGTTCTATCCGTAAAAAATGGCAGCGACTTATGTGCCCAAGAAATCAAGCTTAAATTCTGTGGACTAGAAAAATTATAGGGAAAAGAACAGCTCTGAGCGAGAAAAAAACCTGTTATATGCGAAAGAGTTAATCATTTGCTCACCTGAAAAAGAGCTCTCTTCAATCATTTACAATCCACTTCCTTTCCTCGACTGATACATTGCAGTTGCGCTTGATGTCTCACCGCCATTACTTCCCTGCCTCCGTCATGCTCAAAGTATTAGCAGGGACAGTCAGACAACACAAATAAATGGGTTAACTTGCCGTTCGCCGCAAGAAACTTGGTTTAAGTGGCAAAGGTATGACCATTTCTCCGCCAATCCGACAGCCTTTTGTACCTGCCTTTGAATCTGTTCTGTCGCAGTCAGGCTTATAATAAGCAAAATAGACAGTAAGTGCAATTCCTAAAAGAGAAATGCTCAGATTCTAGGTGCGCAAGTCGAGCATCAATAAAGCTGTAATCCAAGAAGTCTAGAATAAGGGTTAGCACCGAAACTGTTAAAGAAATGGAGGTCTCGGCTCCGCAGCAAGCGCCGTCCAGTGCCTGAACGCCGCGGCCCTAGCAGCCGCGTGTTTTTGGGGAGTGGGGGTATCTTTAATACGCGGCACATGCATCCCATCTACCATGAGAGCCGGAGGAAGGAAAGAGCAGTAGCGTTGCAAGCCCGCTTTCAGGGCAGACAGGATGTCTTGTATACGGATGCCGCACAATGCACAAACAGTTCGGGGCACATTTCGGTAGCCACTAGGGAAAACGGAGGCCCGGTAGCGTGCTGCAGCACCAGACACTCGACAGTAACGGAGGCGGAAGAGTTGGCCATTGCGCTGGCTCTAACTCAACAACAGGTTAAAATTATCGTGAGTGACTCAAAATCAGCAATTAGAAACTTTGACGCGGGCTGCATTTCAGCTACAGCAGCACGAGTGTTGGCCGGCAGTCCACCACCGGCAGAACTGGTAGCGCTCATCAGGACACCCGCGCACCAAGGGTTGAGGGGAAACGAGAAAGCGCACGCACTGGCCCGAGGATTAGCTACTTTCCGGGATCCCAGTGGCGTCTTGTGCACAACCCCTTCCCCCTCGCGCGATGAGGAGCTCCTACAGTTCGAAGACGACCTTAACACGTATCAGGAAATCCTAAACCATTACAAATTAGGCCGAGCGGTACTTCCAAAAGCAAGTAATCAGCTAACCAAAAACGAAGAGGTTGCGTGGCGCAAGCTCCAAACCGGAGTATTCCCTAACCCCCAGCTTTATAGCAAGTGGCACCCTGAGATTTTCAGCCCCAGGTGCAAACGTTGCGACGGCATAGCGGACATGATCCATATGGTATGGACATGTCCGAGCTTTGGACAACTTGACCGAACAGATGAGTCCTGGGAGGCACTGCTTCACAACGAGGACGAAACTAAACAACGTGAAGTCATCCGTCTCGCCCTTGCCGCTGCTGAGATCCAAGAGATCCCGGTCGACGGCTGAGGGAGAGGACATGGCTGGGACCGAGCGGCGCCTCGGATACCCATCATCCTTTTGACGGGTGCTAATAAATGTTATTTCTCTCTCTCTCTCTCTAGCGGCCGCGTGCGCACTGGTGGGCGCGTGCTCTCTTGCCGCGCGCTGATAACCGGGCCTTCGGGTCGGATGCCGCAGCGAGCTCGAACGATGCACGGACAGCGAGAGCTGCCGCGAAAAAGATGCGCGTCGCGCGCCGAGGGGTGAGAGGGGCCCCGATCGGCCGCGACAGGGCTCCCTTGAGGAGCGACAAGGGTTTGCCTATGCATCTACCTGGTTGATCCTGCCAGTAATCATATGCTTGTCTCAAAGATTAAGCCATGCATGTCTAAGTACATGCCGAAATAAGGCGAAACCGCGAATGGCTCATTAAATCAGTTATGGTTCCTTAGATCGTTTCTTTCTACTTTCTTCCTTTCCATTTGGAGATACACATGCAACTGACTGATTATTCATTAAAAAAATTGAGAGAGGAAAGGAAAAAGTGGGAAGAGTGCCGCCAGGGTAAATAGAAAAATGAAAACGGCCATGGCTTAGCTTGGTTAAGCCTGGTGATTGCGAAGCAATAGTGTGTTATTCTCGGATCAGCTGGTAGTATGGCTGGTGGTAGTCTTGGGTTATGCTAGTGTTACGGCTGATGCTTCCTCTTTGCATTCTGCCGAGCTGCCTTGTTCGTAGGCACCATCGTAACATCTGGCTGTATGACTGCCTTGGCGAGAGAAGCGGAGCTATTTTATAGAGCTGGTGTGACGTCACTCTGACCGTAGCGCCCCTGGTGAGAGGAGCGGGAGTTAGGCCGCCGTTGGTGGCTACCGCCTCGCCTCGCGACGGCGTGAGATGGGGCCCCGTTTTTACACAGCTGGTGTGACGTCACTCTAGGTCACGTGGTGTGACGTCACGCAGCGAGGTCACGCTAAAGGTCAATGGTGCCTACCACCGCCTCGCCACGGAACGGGCTGAAGTGCGACCTAAAGTAGTATTGCTTCGCAATAAAAGGATGGAGGTGGCAGTCTACAATAATGGTCCTTTTCGTTGAGGCATACTTCGTGCCGTCTCCAAACCAGGCGCGTTATGCGATCAGGCCGGCTCTGGCAAGAAAAGGAATCGCGTGCCGCTCGACACTTTTTAACAGCACAGCACTTTATTTGTAACGCTCGTTTAGCCCTTATTTTCAGGGGACGCTAAACCAATCGTTATTTTCTTTCGTGCACTCGCCGATAGAGAAAACACTTATTCTGTTTGGGAGTGCCTCAAAGTTTATGCCCCTTGAGAAAATCCAACTATACACTTCCTTGCCTTAATCATACAGGAAAAGAAAATATCTCGCCTTTAATAGTGTTGCACAGGACTCAGGTGTATGTGTTTATTTCTTCAATGCATAAAAAAAAAAGTCTTGCCGAATAAGCTACCATGAGAATAAGGAGAGAGATCGCCCCGCTGTGGGATATGTCGGAGTTGGTGCAGGGGGACGTTTGGAGCTTAAGTGAAATCGGACGGCATGTTTTGAGCGCTCTAGTAATGCTTCACCCTCTCACATTACCGGACATTCGTATGGAGGTATGATCTCGGTTAGATCTACGCGCAACGCCTCCATATCAGGCAGAGAGGAATATCAGCGGACACTTTAAGCCAGCGACGCGAAGGCCGCCACCAGCGCTATGCACTTAGGGCGATAATAGCCGACGCATCTAGAGAAGCGGGCAAGCAGCGAAGGGTAACACTCGGACGTCGGCAAAGCCGAGAAGGCCTCGCGTTAAAGAGCAGCGGCGAGGGGCGGGCTGATTACGTTTCATCGCTTGTGTCATCCCCTGGGCAGGCCATCTCGCCACGGGCAGAGTCATTCCCTACATCTACTCGTGCGATGTTTCCTTAATGAGGACACCCACCTTCCGAGTGCGGGGGGAGAAGATATGACTGCGTTTCCTGATCATTCTTTTCCTTCATTCGTTATCACACAAGCGTGCATCACCCAAAAGCTTTGCAATGAAGCTGTCGAGGGGGCTTTGGGATTGCGACAGCACTTAAGGAAGGCTTTTATAACTCTGTCAGGAAGATTTCCGGAAATTATGGCGTCATCATAGTACAGTAGTTGTAGCGGGAGAGTGGTAGTTCTGGTGGTTCTCGTGGTTGTAGCAATAGTTGTAGCAGTAGTAGTGTAATTAGTAGTAGAAGTATAACACTAGTAGATTATGCAATAAATATCAGCAACACTATACTTGTTAGTAATTGCTGCGCCTTTGCGAATTGATACTTACTGCACCATTAATCCGACATTAGGCGATTTGATTCCGGGTCTAGAGAATGCTGATGCTGCGTGCTTTGCACATGCACTCTTGGGACCGTGAGAAACCCTCTCCAGGGGAAGACCTTGTCTTTCTTGACGCTGACTGTACAAATCTGAATTCTCATTTAAGGCTTTAAAGTTTTGATAATATAGTGAGCTTTTTCATAATTTCGAAAACCAAACACATATCCTGGGTTTTCACGAAGTTCAACGGTGAATGCATACGTAGAGGTCTAAGCAGGGAGTCGCACATTTTTCCGCGTTACCTTCATTTTCATTAAGATCTGCGTTTCTTTTTGGCGCCATACTGCGAATATGCCTCCCATTCACCCCTTTACTCACGTATATTCAACGAAATTATTCGTATTATTATGAATTTAAACGTAGCGATCAATTTTACAAGCCCTCCACGCTTCGGTGCAGTATCATCGGTGGCCGGCCCGTTTTTTCCATACTCAGCAATTCTGGGAAAATGCATTTCTAAACAGGAAAGAGATAATGAACGCAATTTTTTCATACATTGTAAGGTTTCATTACAGTAAATTCGTAAATCCTCAGATATCCTTTCGGCAGGCTTGAATTTCTTGCTGTCAACGTTCTTTCCATCCTCAAGAATGTTCCATATTGGTTTTTTATCGGTGCCTTGACTGCTCGAGCAAGAGAAAAACTTTAAAACAAAGATTTTGCTACGCATCTGAATAGACGATTACATTCAATATTTCGATAAGACTAATGTACAATATTCCAATGCTAAAAATTTTTCTCCAAGCATGTTAGACATCGTTCAGCTCCGCATGCCAATGGTGACGTGGAATCTCGGTTTATTCATGCTTTGCAGCGCAAAATAACCAGCCTTTCACAAAATATCCCGTCCATATTTGAACAAAAATTGCCTTCGCAACGAAAACACGTTGTTAGATGCTGAACCTTTCGCTCTCTTCGTCTGTGTATCGGGGACTACCACAGTAGCCTCTGGTTGTATATTTTAGTAGATCTTAGTGCTGGGCTACTTGGTAATTCACCTCTTTGAAACTGAAGGTGGTGCTATTAGGAAGACCACACTGAGCTAGTTGGTCACTCGCTGTTTGAAATCGAAGTGGCCCTTTTGGGAAGACCACAGGGAGAAGACGACACGACGACACAACAAAGAATCGTTCTTCTTTATTGTGTCGTCGTGTTGTCCTCTCCCTGTGGTCATCCTAAAAGTGCCACTTCGATTTCAAACAGCGAGTGACCAACTAGCTCAGTGTGGTCTTCCTAATAGCACCACCTCCAAATTTTAAGCCTCTGGTTGGTTTCCAGGGTTGCTCCATAAGTAACCTAATGGATCACTATTAGCCAACTAGTAACGAAATCCGCACGAAACGTGTGTTCCTAAACCTAAACGACTCTCTGCCGTTAGGCCGTTAGTTTCCTAATTGGGAAATTGTGAACTGTAAGACATCTATGCCACCCGATAGAAGCGCCCTCTTCCATATCTGCCTGGAATGCGTGAGTGGGAGTGGCATATTATCGAGCGCAAATGTTTCCCGTCCTGTTTGTAGTTTGCGGCTCAGGTGTACCGAAGCCGCGTTCTTTTAAGGCCGCGTGTAAACGCGGCAGTTTTCGGTTCACGCCGAAGAAGGCCATGTATGAAAATATTAGCGTGAACTTAATATAAATGCAACTGCAGCATCATTCAGCAATGGGCTAAATAGCGACATTTTTCCGTTGGAAACAGTGTAGTAGAAGCAGCCAGGGGACGAGGTTAATGGTAACGCAGCAGGCTACGCTTTATGAACAACACGAGGAAGCTGCTCCTGAGCGAAGACCATGAACAGGCTTCGCAAGTCCTCTTACTGCATGAAGTACCACTGCATTTCACATTTACCGAACTACGCCACTTGAATAACGATAAAGAACCAGCTAGACCCAAAATTAAATTTGAGAATATGGAACAGAAGTGGTGGATTTCACATTTTAGTGAAAATGAAGCAAAGAAAATGGAGGAGATAGGGGATTGAACACGGAAATACTGGATACTGAAAACAAGCTTCCGTGATATTTGGCATGAAAGGCTTTCTCGTCCCAGGCTAGATTTGTTCTCACACTTAATGTTAGTGGTAAATAAGAAAAAAAAAGATTTTAGGAACAGCTTAAGCAGACAGTTAAGATATTTCCGAACAAAGCATTACAACGCTTTAGTTCAGTTGCGCATGAGAACTTTTGCATAGATAGCAGAAAACGTAACTCTTGAAGCGTACACGACAAGGCGAAAGCAGTCATTGGTTATGCTTAAATGCCCGACTAGAGCATTTCGGCGAACGTGATCAGAAGACGACCATGCTGGATTGCCAGTTAGCAAGTAAGCATGGTTAGTTACGCCAGGCGCCGTATCCTTGGCTCTTCCCTTTCCCCTTCCACTTCCCTTCCTCGTTTCCCCATTTCCCCATATCCGGAGGGAGGGGAAAGAGTAAGCTGTGCTCCCTTGGGTCTTCCAGGCCACCGAATGGCTTTCCTCCAGATGGCAGGCCTGCGGTACATTACGGGTATCTGGAATGCATTAAGGAAAGGACGCGCTCCCTCGCCGCCCGGTTAATGCGGCGACGGGACCGAATATCGAGCCTGCAAGGACGTCCCCCCGCTCTTCCCACATTAGTGGCCGCAAGCGCAATCGCCAGATCCGCGACGCGACCTTCGCGACGACGCCAGCGGGTCGACGACGGCCGGCGTCGCTGGGCAACGCACTTGGGTGCAGACCAGGCTGAGAGACGTGGTGGCGTCATCGCCGGAACTCTCCTTGCTGTGGCTCGAATACGCAGGCAGTGCCGTAAGATAAGCACTGCTGCCCCTGAACTTCAGATCGCGCTGGCTGCGAGATTAGGGTGCCTTAGAACGCGCATCCACGCCAAGGATTATGCCTAAAATTATGACTAATGCGCATGGCACGGAAAATCAGAAGTAGAAATTAAGCATACTTTGGTAAAATGTGGCAGTATCCATACTGATGGAGAGACAGGCGCTGTCAGCACACCAAGTATCTAAATTTGAGGGACAACGAAGGTAATGTATTCAATATTCGTTCGACACTAGTGGAAACACTTGCGGTGTCTATGGCTCAAATGAAGGACACTGACCTAAAGAATGAATTTCAAGATGTAAATTTGGTATAGGGTAGAAAAGCATGGAATTTGTATTTAAGAAGAGTGATTTGATAGATATAACTTAAGAGGTTAGAATATGGCTTCGACAAATATAAAGTTAAGAAGCGGTGATTTGGTGAAGCTGAGGTCAATATAAGCAGCACGGGGCTCTGAGCGATGTCTATGCGGCTAGGGTAATTTGCATCTTCTCTTTACAATGGCCCCCGTATAGAGGAGGACACATCCTAGTGTCTCATGTGGAAAACAATGCAACTAGGTTGTAGTAAGGCTTGAAGAACTCGACATGAACAGTTTCGTGGCCGCGTCCGCGGAGATCAGCAGACAGCGTGGGTAGCTCAATAAAAGTCATGTCTAGTTTTCTTGGGCGCCACATTTAAATGGGAGCCAACCGCATAATATATGAGACACTGCTATGAACGTACTGATTAAATGTCTAATCTTGCGATGCGCAGAGAAACATTCCTTTCACTAGTCATCGTCGGCTTGCGCCGAGTAGTTAAGACCATCACAGATTACCAAAGGCGCATGTTTTTGACAATAAATAGCAGAAAAGTATAGGCGGTCCGAAATTGGCATCTGCGGATATATTGACTGATATGGTGGAATCTTACAGTGTAAAGCAATGCGTTCATAAATAACTTCCCCCTAAAAATGCTTTTGTGTAGAATTTCTTGGTATGATTAACACGAGATGCGTGTTGCAGAACGCGGTACGGGTCCTATGCCACTTGAAAATAAGTTTCTTGGAGAAACCGGGAGTGCTAAATTAAAATCATAGACACGCTAGTGAGTCAACCAGGAAAGCCGGTGCAGTCGTAGTCATGCTGATCGTAGTCATGCAGCTTTCCTTAGTGCCACTGAGGTTTTGTCGTGAGCGACCGCCACTCTTATGAGTGCTGGATATAGCTTCAGACGCATTTGCAGACACGTATTGTCAGGGTGGTAGGGGAGAACTGCATCACTGAAGCGGATGGATGCCAGGCCGTATAGGAGAAAGAACGGAGGAAAACCTTTGGTGCTTTGCTCGGCGGTGTTGTAGGCGTACGTTATATTTAGGAGATTGAGGTCCCAGCTCTTGTGGTTGGAGCGACGTGCATGACAAGCATGTCATCTAGTGTGATTAACATTGCGCTCTGCGATCAAAGATATTAATTAACGACATCAGACAAGAAGACACGTCCTCCGTCACTGTGAAGTTGAGGAGCAGCACCGCGTCGAAGAATGAATCACTGCAAAGTGAGCGACGCCACATCCCGAGCTGCAGTAGTGGGCAACGAGCCGGTTTTATTGTACTTCGTCAGGTGTTCAACGGCGACAATAACTCTGCGGCTGCCAGCAGCACTGCATGGAAGAGGGCTGTATGAATCAGTTCCAAAGGGTCGAAGGGTCGAGGCGCACAAAGTGCTCGCTGCAACTCACTAGCCGAGTGACGAGGAAACTACGAGCGGAGTATCTGAGACAGCTTCCGGAGTGCGTCTTGAATGCTCTTACGTGATCGCATTGAGGGTCAGCATGGAAAGATGTGCAGATCTGGGCTCGTAGATGTTTAAAGAGGGAAACTGTTTCTGTCCATCCCAGTTATTGTTAAGCAACAGGAGGTTATCGCGATTCTCAATATGCGCAGATCGGCGGTGAAGAGCTTGCGATTGTGGATTGCAATTGTGGTTGGATGATAAATCGTTGATGGGAAGCAATGTATGGATCTTCAAGTTGTACGGAAATCATGTGACTAGTGGGGAGTGAAGGCGCAGATTCGAAAGCGATGAGGCTGACCATCTCAGCTGGTAACCGGGAGAGAGACAATGCATCGGGGGCTTGATATTTCTGGCCGAACCGACAGACGACGCGGATGTGTTACCATTACCTTGGAGATGGAGAGCCCATCGGGGGAAGTTACCGGATTGACCCTTTCGCGATGAAAGCAACAATGGGCATGAGCGTCCGTGACCACATCAAGCGGATGGCCATAAACGCAAGGGCGGAAATTTACGAGGGCTTAGATGATGGCGAAGCACATTTTTTTTTACGCCAGAGAGTAGTTGTATTCGGCCTTCGTCAGTGTGCTGCTGGCATATTAAACAGGGTATTGGTCAAATCTAGATTTTCGCTGTGCGAGCACAACACCGAGGCCAATAACACTTGCATCCGTGGGTGCTTCGGTCAGCGCTTGCGTGTGCGAATGGTGCAGGATGGGTGGTGTCGTAAAGAGACTACGCAAGGTGCTGTACGCATCGTCGCATTCTGGGGGGAAATCGATGAGTCCACATTGCTGCCGAGGTGCTGGATCAGGATGCAAACAATGGAAGCAATGTTGCAAATGAAACGCCATAAACAGCAGCAGAAGCCTAAGAAGCTTCGCGGTTCCCTAATAGAAGGTGGTCTGGGAAAGGCAGCCTGAACACGATGTTCGTAGGGGTTCGGGGCGGACACCTTCCTCGGAGATAACGATACCCAAATTGTCAACTCATGAGCAGCAAGCGACAAATCTTTCAGTTGGGCTGCAAGCTGACGTCCGTTAGCCGTGCCAAGACGTGCTTAAGGTAACAGAGATGGGTCTCACAATGCAGGTCATGCAGAACCGTATCTATCATAAGCTCGAAAGCAACAGGCCCATTGCAAAGCTGAAAGGCATGGCTGAAAATTCGTACAAATGATTAGGTATCACAAGTGCGGTTTCATGGTGGTCTACGGCTCCCAAGAGAAATTTTGCATTTGCGAATGTGCTTCCATGGACTTCACCATGTCGCATGCATGGCGTCATTTGAGGGCAGTGCCCGGAGATCATTTGTCGGGTAGTTAGACATACCAGATATTTAGAGTCCTGGCTTCCGGTATACATGCACCGTCGAGAGCACGACTCGCCTCGGCTGCATCCATAGTGCTCCGACAAATGCGACGTATGCGTTGCGTAGCCTCTGGCGGCTTCGTAACTGCTGCGGCTGCCACTGCGCAGGAATCCGGGATGCTGCTTCGTGTAGCCGCTTCAGGATGTTATCTTGAGCGGCGTTCCAAAGGCGTTTGGAGCTCTCTGGTTTCGACTAACTGTGCGCTCTACTTGATGGCGACGAAGTTATCACATTCTTGAAAGAGCCAACACGAGGCAAGGAGACGCTGCAATAGACGTGCACAAGGGTGGTCGCGTAAGTTGGTTTCTGCATCCTTGCCTTATTCCTGCTTTTTCAAGAATGAAACCCACGCTTATGCACCCTTGTAAGAGTTTCTATCGGATTCGATGATGGCTGACCTATAATCATCTCTTATGGCACCGGGTAGTTTCTCTTGGAAACCTTTTGCTTTCTCTAAATTCCTTTATATGGTTAAGCCTTCAGTAGATATCTGGTAGTTAAAAATATCCACTCCGAATAAGTAGTCAGTCATCTAGAGGCTATGTGGCGGGTAGGATTTGCAGCACACAGTCGGAGGACTAACTCTAACGACACCACCCGTCGATGGAAACCATGATGACGTAAGATGGCATAAGCAAGATACGTTAGGAAATTGTTCCCGCATCGTTGTGATGACGGGGCGCGCATGCAGATTGAAACGGACGGTTGTCAAAAATCTCTGCGGGAGAGGGATTAACAAAGGATAAACGAGAGAGAGTCAAAAGGTCGGCGTGTGTAAAAATGACCGTGACCTGCTAGTGCGCACCACGGAAAGGGAAGGAATTGAAGAAGTAGAGTGCAAACGGAAGGCGGTCATGTGATAATACACTCAGTTGCAGGGAGTGACATGGACATTGCAGATGTTCACGCAACCACCGGCTTGCACTGCGAACTTCCCGGCAGCAGTAATAACGAGCCTGAGAACATATTTGCCGCACTAATTAATGCCATTATTAATTCCAAACTTCACGTATTTCGTTTGCAGATTATAGCGAGAAAACAATATGATGCGGAGACGTCGTCTACTGCATAGAAGGTTACGATGAAATCGCGCCTGAGTGGTGATAGTGAGAAAAATAAAATTAAAATACTGTTGAAGTAGGAAACTCACAACTTCTCGTAGAGCCGTTTTGTATTTTTTGTAATCCTTTTTGCGAACTTGTTCTTTGCAATTGTTGTCATTAGCTAATAAAATTAGCAACATAATTAGTTGCATTAATGCCGCTTGTCCAATCCATCATTTCCCTCAAAGTTAAGACAATAGGGGTAGATCTGATCGCTTTAATTGGCTCCGCGATAGACTGAAAAGGAAGCAGTTGGGTGTTGTCTAGCAAGCAGAGCCTAATGAAAACACACAAAGCCGAGGGAGTCTATTGCGGCCGCTCGACTCCATCAAACACTCATTTGGCCGCCTCCGTGCCTATGCCCGACCGACACGAATGCCCACT
Organism: Amblyomma americanum; assembly: GCA_030143305.2. Classification (NCBI taxonomy): domain Eukaryota; kingdom Metazoa; phylum Arthropoda; class Arachnida; order Ixodida; family Ixodidae; genus Amblyomma; species Amblyomma americanum. The sequence goes on along the minus strand of JARKHS020007851.1, from coordinate 6,222 downwards.
TCGGGGGTAAGTCGGGCGCATCGCACAATGGCGCCCCCTAACGGCCCATGGTTAATGAGCGGACCCTAGACCCAACTATATCGTGACCTCACGCCTCCCCTTTTTCTGCGGTGCTGGGCAGCGTCAAGCTATGTCATATCTCACCGAGCCTAACGAGATGGGACGTGGCCCGATGCTTTGCCATCGATTACGCGCTTACCCCGTTCCTATGAACCCTTATTCGCTCGTCAGCCATTGATTAGGGGCGTCTGATTATCAGCGGTTTACCCGCGCCTTGTCACGAAAGCCGAAGTGCCGCAGAGGAAATTGATTTTTATTACGGAAAAGAGGACGGTCGAGTAAACCACATTTGTTGAAGGTTGCTACTTTCCTTGTGGAGAGATTTTTCAGATGCTTAGTTTGTTGTTTAAGAGAATATCTGGTTTTCTCTGTTGCGATTAACTCGTCGATTCTGGCTTTTGCTGACAGCCGTAATAGCATCTTTCGTGCTGCTTCATGAAAAAGAAGCTTCAAGCAGCGAACTTTTATGCAATCATTTGTTTATGCCAGGAAGGTCCAGGCGCTGTTCTGGAAAAGAAAGCACCTTTGTGTACTTTTAGATACAATCCGTTTTACGGCGGCTGATGCGTTTTCCTTTCTGTCAAGAAGTAGTTAAACTGACTACGCAATTCAGTTATGTCAGTATAAGCATATCTCCTCCTGGCTCACAAGCCACTGTTCATGACAGCATGGCTGTCAGTTTGGCATTTTCCTGGAATCAGAGAAAAACACGTCATTTTGACGAGGAGACGAAGTTGTAGGTATAAACACTTTTGAATAAAACCTCAGCATTGCTGGAGACTCATCATTTTTAGTCTGTGCTCTAATTTCTCGATGGTTCAAGTAAATACGTATATTTATTCAATGGATTTCTTACCTGGAAACAGAGCACACAACAGAAATGTTTTTGTTGTCTTCAGTTTCCATCTGTACCCTTAGCACTTTGCATACCTGACAAACATACTTGCCTTTAATTCATTTCGGTGAAGGCAGAAAGAAACATAAGTTATGAAAACATAGAGTCGTTACATGCTGCGTGATGTAATTGGTCCTTTCATCATAAGCTCGAAGAGCGACCAGTGTGCCTTGCCTAAGGAGGAATACGATTTCAAAGCTGAAATACGCTTTAGCGCGCAGATAAAGCAATTCACCGTTAATGTCGTTAATATAGGAGCTTTGCGATTGGTATTTAAACTTAAAACTACCACGCATAATCACGAAGTTCACCGTAACTGGTACAGCGCACTGCCTCCAAAGCGAGGCTGTGCCAACCGGAAGAGCGCAACCCTTTTGCGGTTCATGCCTCAAAAGACGCAGGCGCCGGAGGGCCTTCTGTCTGTTGTCGCTGTTGTGCAAAAGCATTCGGCGGTGAGCTTGAAAGCTTCCCATTGTTGCATTACTCGTGTAAATGAGAAGAAAATAAACAACCGAAACACATTGTCCACGCTTTCGGAGAGAACAGAAGACGAGGCCGTTGTGCGAAAGCACAGCGGCAGTGTAGAGACCGCGAAGAAAAATTCAAAATGCATGTGCAAATCTTCTCATTTTCCTTCTGCCTACACGGAAAGCCTTTAGATACCGTGGTTTACTGCAGAAACTCAAAAAGCCGGATTGCGCGTGGTCGCAATGTTAGTCAACTGAAGGAAGAAGCACAGAAATTATTGTGATTGAAAAGACCCAGAATATGTTGCCGACGTTTTTGCAGAGTACATTGTGAGGTGTTGTTCAAAGCATAGTAATTATGTTCTATACCGAAGAGGATTTAGAAGGAACTTCAATTGTTCAAGGTTGTACGAATGCGCGTTGAGAACGAGGAATAAGATAGCATATTTTGAAAGAAGCCGTTTACATAAGATGTCGCCAGTCACAAGAGGAACCTGCTTCACGCTTCAGTTAACCTACATGGTTAAGTAATACGACAACGACTGGTGCTAGTTGGTACACCAGCCTTATGTTTTTTCAAGCGCTAGCAGCATATCTGAGATGAGTGGCTCCTTGAGCTTTTCATAGATATTTCCTGTACTTTTGCTGCGTTACCATTAGGAGCATCAGTTCGCGAAATCTTGGCGTCGGCGTCGGTTTGAAGCCGAGGCTTCAGCGATGGAGTGAGAGGGTGAAGCGAAATGGGGAAGAGGGGTAACACTATAGAACCGCCCACGACTTATGCCGCCACGTCAAATGCGTATTAGGAACATCAATGTTATGGGGCACAGCTGACTTCTGGAGCCACATTCTTTTCACGTAAAGTGAAATAGGATATTTCCCGCCGTTCTGCAAGCACGACTGAGTGCACACGCATAGCATGTTACGTACGCAACATCGCATACTTGGTAGTTCTGATGCATATAAATCGTGTTTGAAGCGCGTTATGTAAGCTGGTGCCGAAGCAGTTACCACGAGAGCGTATGCTCTCTATATTTCGTAACAGCGACCGCCCCGTCACGTCATGTCATCCCGGGACTGGAATGAGCTACCACAGGACGCCGTGCATCATATCAACGCCAACCGCTTTAAGAACGCTATAAAGACCATTCTTCTTTAACTGACTCGCCCATCCCACATGTAATGCCGCATTACAGGGGCTTTCGAGGTACTAAATAATAAAAAAAGACGCTGCGACTGTCGCTCCACTGAAGTTAAGATTTCGTGCTGGCACCACATTTCTATGTCTGTGGTAAGTGAATGTAAAAATTACGGAAGGCACTAGACTACTTGCGTGCTTTGAATTCGAAAGCATTCTTTTTCTTTTAATTCCTTTATATATATCTCATTTATCTGTATTTTTCTATCTTCCTTTCTAAAGACACGTCTGCTCATTACCATACGGTCGTAAGGCAACGCATATGCTGGGTTCACTATTGCTCGCCAAGAAGCAGCACGGTATTGCAGCCGTTTTTTTTCGTGGCATTTCCTCAATTATTTGTAAGTAGTTCATTTAAATATAACATATTTAACAGTGTAACATAATACCATGTTTAAAAAGAGAAAGGTTCTTTTGTGGCCTATGAACTGCATCCTTGCCTCGTAGTCTGAAAGACCTTGGTTCAATACCGCCCACCTTCGGAAGAAAATTTATTTTTCTTTGATGCCACGGTGACGTCATCTGGGATTTTCCGTGACCATTTTCGCGACCAACGCCGACAGCGCCTGGTTTGGTTGGTGATGCGTAATATAATGCTTTCGCATTAATGACTCCGTTCATTGCGAAGAGAATTGTTCACAGAAACAGTAGTTCCTGACGAGCTCTCTTGCAGACAGTCCCTTTCAGAGCAGCTCAATAATCGAAAACGTAAATTACTCCCGCTATCCGGACACGAGCCACACACGTTGCTACCATTGGGACATCCCGCAAGCAACACCGTCTAATTCGCAAGGCCTGCAATGACATATTACTCGATCCTAGCTGACCTAGCGAAGAACAAGTGGCGTCGTATCTTCCACTTTCCACGATTGCATCATTATTCTCTCGTTCCTAATCGCGTTAAGTCTAGCGGTGGTACGGTTTTCTCGAATGGTGCGTACAGAAACAAAAGAATAGGTATCAAAAGCAGCGACAAATACGATAACGTAGCAGAATCAACTGGGACACATTGTTCTGAACCAAGTAAATAGTGCTTTCTGGCTGCGCAGAAAAAAATATTTCAGCTATGATAAAAGATGCTCATTATGGTGGTTGAAGGGTTGATGTCGTTAACGAAATCTAAGCGGGACACAGACGGCCAACCACGGAAATACTCGCTGTTGCTGTATAGCAGAGGGGCGAAAAGCAATGGCCACATAGTCGCTTGTCCTCTTGCTCAATGCGTGTGCCTCTTCACTTCAGATGCTTCCACCTGGATTGACAAACCGGTGTGACCACAGGCACACTGGGCTAAACGGCCACAAACAGCCCGATACTCGATGCCGACATCGTTCATTTATTGGAGGTCTATCAAAGAACGAGAATAGCAGATGTAACTGCATGAAAAAAAAAGAATAAATATGCCTAATGGACGTTCGCATGCCAGAAAGGAATGAGCACTTTGTGGTATTATTTACCTCGGGCGAAGACTGAACTCTATATCATATGCGCGGCCGCCACTATATGTCAATTGTGCGAAAAATAAATAAGGCAGATTTATGTAATATGTGCAACAGCGGCGAATAATAACCACGCGCTGTTATTTTATTCACTGTGTGAAATGTACAGACAAAAAAAATAATTCGCCTTCCACTCTACTTAGGGCAAAAACGAGCCGCATTATTACACAGTATCGAAGAACGAAAACACCACAAGTGATGCGAGAGTTCGATCATTTGTGTTGTATTAAATGCTACTGCAAACGAAGTGTGTACGAGTTTGCACCGTGGGATGAATCTTTATCATTGCCCCAGTGTTATTTCGCCGCCTTTAGATGACAAACATTCTCCCTTCTTGGCATCGTTCAGAAAATTATTGGAGTGTTGTAATATTCCTAGCCTTTAGCACTAACTTCAAAACGAACAACGCTAAGCTTGTTTATTTAGCTATTCCGACAGGTTCTGTGCTGTAATTTACAGCTCTTGAGTGAAGAGGGCATACTTGGACATCCATGCTTGAAATATACGCCAGAAAAAAAAAATCTTCTAAGAATGAAGCCTTCAACAGCACTTCTCACGCGTAAGTGCGTTGACAACGTTCACTGTTCAATGCTGACGTGCGCTAAGTTCGAGAGCAGGCATTTCGCGGAAAATAAAGGTCAGTTATTGTTCAGACTGCACACTATAATATCCCATTGCAATGAAAAATTATCGAAAATTAATTGCATGTTATTATAGGACGACGTCAACATGCGCAGCCAAGAAAGATGCCGCCTTACTCTCAACTTCCCTCAATGATTCTACTTTATCAGGAGTCGCATGGTGCATCAAAACTTACGTGGGTTCAGAGGAGGTTGGCTGGTGCGGGTGATCTCACTTGGGACCGGGCGCCCAAATCCACCGGAGTAATCCAGGCTTGACCGATGCGCGCACCTTTATCGACTCGAAAAACTTCAGTCGTGCCAAGAATCACTGCACTGCACAATGTGCCGCTGTTCACCCAATCGTAGACAGTGGGCTACTTATTCACTAACAAAAAGAAAAGATAAAAAAAGTTTCGACGAAGTCTTTCTGGGGGTAACACCCGCGTAAACAAAGCACCAAAAGCACGCCACGGAAACCTCAGGTCACACCGCCTGTCGTCACGTCACCGGTTCGGGAAAACGCCTTTTTCCAGTCTCTTCTCATGCGACAACAGACTTGCTTTCTTTCTTGTTGTTTCCCTGCCGCGGCTGCAAGCAGACGACGCGCAGCAGAGTGGCACGGCGCAGCAGACGACACCAGCCCGCTCGCTGTGGCAGAAAACAGCTTTGTGGGTCGAACTGTTTTTGCTTTCTCGCCAGGAGAGAGAGAGAGAGAGAAAGTGAAATCGACGGCGTCGCAGATATTGAGAAACGGACCTCGCTGGCGCCCCGAATAAACGAACTTCCAAACAAAAGAAGGAACAACAAAAACAAAGGTGGGACGAAGCACCGCCGCCCAAGCGGCGACGCGCGGCCAAGTCGCGACCCCGGCTGGCAGGCCTAGCAACAGGCGACTGAGAGACGCCGGCCGGCCGGGGTTCTGAACCTGGGGAGCGCTCGCGCAAGCCTAGGGAAAAGGCGAGCGCAAAAAGCGTGAAAAGCTAGGGAATCGCGGAGCTTGCGCCCCACCATGGCAGCGAGCTGAAACATTCCGCGCCGGGCCTGCCGGGGAGTGCCTTGTTCCGGGGCTTTATTCGGGACCTTCGATTGGCATCCTCGGTTTTGGCGCTTATGATTGCTTTTGCAAGGATTAGGACGAGCCATCGCCGTCTTCCGGACAGCACACGTCATACCCCAAGATAACATGAACGTTTAAACCGTGAGGGCGGTCGTGCGGAGAACCAGGAGGCCTGCGGGCCTCGAAGTCTCTTGCTAAATAAAGTTTTTCCACCCGTCCACCAATTGCGCGGCGCTGAATTCGAATGCTTTCGGTTGTACTGGTGTGCAGCGAAGTTTACGGAAAGCTGCCTTTGGAGGGTTGCGCATCGCTTGGTGGTGCAATGTTCACTTCCTAGTTGAGCAAACAACTTTTCACTTCACACGACCACGTCAGCAACTGACGAAAGTTATTCGAAAGTTTCCCGGATAGCAAAGAATTGGT
>JARKHS020007850.1:5000-97248 GCA_030143305.2 Amblyomma americanum | reverse complement strand
TTAGCTGCATGAGATAGAGAGCATTAGCCCAGGTGCCTGTGTATAAGATATCACTGCCGGAAAAGCAGAGGTTCGGCAGTTTGAAATCGAAAGGTACTAGGGGGCTGTAGGGTTCGGTGCGCTGTCGCATCTTTTTGTACATGTGTTGCGAATATTCCGCAAGAGGGCAGTGACCTAGGCTGCGCGTCCGGTTTTGTTTTATTTTGTTTTGCTTTGGTGCACGCCGTTAGAAGGGGACTCATGCCTTTTTAATTAGTCTCCCCATTCGTCCTTGCGGTTTCCTTCGCCGCTCCGGACGGCGGGGCTATCTGCCGGCCTCGATCTTGAACCCCTGTCCCCTTGGCGAAGGATTGCGAGACCACCTAGGGAGGCCTCGGGGGTAAGAGAAAACGCTGACATCAGTTCTGAGCTTTCCTATTCGTCAAAACTGATGAGCCGCAGTTAGCAGTTTATTTTTACGCGTGGAAAGGGGCGCGGGCATCTTCGGGGTGTACCTGCGAAGGGAGCCGGCCCGTGTGCTCTGGTCTCTAGCGACTCCTAGCTGGCAGGCGCTCGGTCTGGCCGAGTGCGGAGGGAGTGACCGTTGAGAGCTGGTGCGAGGCGCGCCAGTTTGACTGCTGGGACGCGGTGTCCCTCGCCTCTGTGCAGGCGGTCGGCTAGGCCGGCCGCGGATAGTTGTGGCCGTATACTGACTTTTGTTTGTACCCATCGGTAAATAGCCTGTATAAAAGTTCATTTCTCACTAAATCGCTTCGCCTGCAAGTAATGTCATCGATAAGCCTTCAAGCAGTGCATCCAGTTTGTGGAAATCACCGGACCAACACCACCGGCAAACCTTTACTGGTGCCTTGATAAGGTCTAGGTCCCATAGGTTTCTGGGTGAGCAACCATCTCGTCGGGCCCTGAGTAATGAACGGCAGATTAGTCTTGCTAAAGAAAAATTGGGAATTACGTATGGTGGTTGCACATACACCGATGGTCCTGGTATTACTGATGCTTTATTTTATAATTATCGAAAGCTGTTTGGTGGTTGTGTGGGCATAAATGTTAGATCATATTACAGTCACTTATTCGAAGCATTTCCTCGACTTGACGATGAGCGGCGTGCTGTAGTGGAGAGGCCCATCACTTTGGACGGAATTAAATCTGTCATTTCTGACCTGACGGCTCAGAAATCTCCTAGGCCAGACGGTATTACTAGCGAGTTCTATAAAAACGTTTTCAAATTACCTAGCTCCGGTTTTGATGGAGGTTTTCCAGGCTTCTTATGATGTTGGTTCTTTGCCTCCCTCTTTCTATACTGGTCATATTATATTAATTCCAAAAAGCCCAGATACAAACCGGTTAAAAACAGTTGAGGTATATCGTCCAATTTCCCTCTGCAGTGTAGATTCCTGTTTTTTTGCAAAGGTTCTTTGCAATCGTCTGCAGCTAGTTGTCGCTGACTTAGTAGGCACGCATCAGGTCTGCGGTATCAGAGGCCGTACCGTCCAAACCCATATTCATATTGCACGTTCAGTATTGGAGACAGTATCAGATGAGACCGTAGAAGTTGCTCTAATTCAGACTGACCTTGCCAAGACATTTGATAAAGATCGTCACGATTTCTCTTTCACGGTCTTAGAGCATGCAAATATTGGAGACATTTTACTTAGGGGAGTAAGAGTGTGCTATAAGGAGTCCTATACAAGGCCCATTGTGAACCAAGAGCCAGCCAAACCTATTCCATTGAAATTATCTGTTCGCCAAGGCCGTCCGGTGTCGCCTTTGTTGTTTGCCCTTTATATTGAACATCAGTATTATTGACAATGCAACTATCCGTGGTTTCATTGACGCAATGTAAAATTAAGATTTTAGCCTATGCAAATGATGTCGCCCTCTTTTGCTCTGACAAAACGAGTGTGCTTGGGGCATTGCATTTGACTGCACAGTTTTGTGCGGAATCAGGCGCGGCTTTTAATTCAGATAAATCCAGGGGGTTTTGGTTGTGTTACTGGTTTACAACGCCATCATTTTGCTGGCATAAGCTGGCAGTGCGGGCCCCTCCCTACCTCTGGGTTCCTCTTGACCAAATTCGCAACAGTGGTGCCTAGAAGGATTCTCAGGTAGTCTCCATGAGGCTTTGATGGGTAGGAACCTGTCACTGTTTTTACGGGCTCAAGTCAGCAACATTTTTTTTATTCGCAAGTCTTGCCTATGTACTGTAGGTTCTCCACTGTACTAGGAAGGAAGTGCAGCTGATGCACAGAATATTTGCTACCTTCGTATGGCGTTCCCAATGCCAAGCCATGCGTCGCGATAACCTATTTCTTTCTCTAGAGTCTGGTAGAATAGGCATTGTTCACTTATTCGTGTATCACTTTCTTTCGCGTTTCTTCGTCTTTGAAATCGGCAAACCACCCTTTATTAGCCGTATCAGTGCTCATTTGCCTTTCCTATTCGCACCGACTGCACACACTCGTGAGGAGCCTTTCTGGGGATTCCTTAAGGAAGTTTCTACCACCTTCTATTTCATCTCTGTGCACTTTTCTTCAGGCTACCTGTATAGCCTCTCCGGAAGGTAGATGACTCAGGACCTTACGGAGTATTAGTTTCCTGTACCGCTGTATCGGCAAGCTTTTCATGTGTTGCTTGACACCAGTGCTTTAAAATGTGTTGGGCGGATGTGCATTTCTTCTGGCGAAAAAAACATTCTTCTTTAAACTGCACACATCCACGCTGTCCGTGAATGCATGGCTTCATGCTATGGAGATTCTTGCGCCATGGACGGTGATTTGCCGCCTGTGCAATACACCAGAGAGTATTGACCTTTGTTTTATTCTGTGCATTGACTTTATGTTCTTCTAGGACATATTACAACGAACAATTAAGAAGGACATTGACATCACACCCTACAGTATCCGTTTTTTGCATGTGGAGAAAAACTGTGTTGTACCATGTGACCTCTTTATGTTGCTGGGACTATTTAGTCTCCTGAAAAGCCGCATGATAGACCGCCACGCAGAATCACCACAGTCGTCGAAATCTTTATTTCGTGAGCAATGCGCTTTGGTGCGTGGAGTATATGCTGTCCTGGAAGAGCCGCCTAGCTGGCTCCCCTATCTGGATGCATGTGTGTGCCTCCCAGACTTATGATGTTTTGGAAGGTGGCGTCGTCCAGGGGTGTGGTGGTCTGATGCCCTGTGGCGGAAGCATGCTTGAAATTTTCTTTTCGGCCCTTTTTCCGTGCAATAAAGAAAGAAAGACTTCGTGTCGTATGCTTTCCGTAGCCGCCTGACACATAGTGGGCATGGCTTCCAACCGCAATACCGGCGATTTTTTTTCCCGCATGGTCATCATCATGAGTGCAGTTGTGATGACACGCTCTGCCGACCCGCTCTGCTGACAGGTTCTGTACACGCCATTCATCACACCAGAAACTCTTCCGCATTATAATGTGCAGCCGCGAGTAAAAGATATTAGCACAATTACGTAACTGAAGGGACGAAAATTGCATCGCGCCGCTGGCTCGTCGCCGTGCTTTCCGAACATACCAGGCACATCTGATATCGGCGTGTTCTTAAGAGCAGTGCCGAGCGTCGCTCTCTGCTGCTGCGGTGGCACGTCACTAGTGCTAATCACTTTTAATCGCGATTGTACTCTGCAGAGCTTTGACCCAGAAACATGAATCAGGCAATTTGTACATCACAGCTGACAGCGCAAAGTGTGCGACAGCACTTGCTCTACCTTCAAACGGTCTGTCCCCTTGGTCACACAAGGGTCTACGGCGGTAATTAGCCTCTTGTAACTCTGTTTGAGTCGTGCACCATGCACCTACAGATAAAGAGCTTTTCCAGTCTGAGTGCACGCATAGCGTCGGGGCGTGGGCGTTTCGCAGTTGTCCTGTTCTGTCGGCCGTGACTGATAGTCACACAGGTGGCGCACAACTGGATGCAGTGCGCAATCCTGCTCAGCTGTTCGCCAAGTCCTCGCTGACGGACTGAGTCCAGACCCAGGCACGGTCGGCGGTGGTATCTTCGACGTGGCGTTGTCGAAGGCTGTCACGCTATGGATCGGAACGGTGACCGCTTGTGATGAAAGCGGCGGCCAAACTATCGGCTGTCAGCGAGGGCAGTCTACTCCGCTAGCCAGGAAATTCTTAGGGTAAGGGTGCGGGCTAGTTCGTAATCCATGATTAAAAACATATAGAGCGCAACTCAAGTGAGACAAAATGAACGCTTACTTCCAACTGACGTTTACTGACTGGAACAGTTACTTATATGCTAAAACAGAAAAGAAAAAACAAGAGATAAGAGACATACAGGCCTTAAGTCTTCAAAAATTGCAATTCAGGTTCTGTCAGGTCAACCGAAGGCGCACTAATAAAGGAATCTGTTCTGTGGTGTATTGGCAGACCAGATAGAGCTAGATATCGTAGACGCTGCTGAGACAGCCATGCTGCAACGATTCCTGTATTAGTGCGCCCTCGGTTGCCCTGACAGAAGCTGAATTGCAATATTTGAAGTGTCAATGCCCGTGTGTCTCTTATCTCTTCTTTTTTTTCTTGTTTTAGCATATAAGTGACTGTTACTGTCAATAAACATCAGTTGGAAATGAGCGCTCGTGTTTCTGCTTTCGTCTTTGTGTTTTCTCACTTTTAAGTTACGCTCTATATATTTTTAATCCAGGAAATTCCCCGCTAAACACATTCTCTCAGTGAATCGCCAAGCTCTAGTTTATTTTCAAAAAGGTGCAAGCTTCGCTGCATATGGCAAGGGCGCATCCGAAGGGCTGCCTCCTTTCGAAAGCTCGGTTTTGGGAACACAAAGCCTGATAATCCATCACTCATTACGTGTTTGTACATTACAGGTTAGATAAGTTCGATTCAACTGTTCATCGCGGTTAGAGGCCTGAAGTAATTCCTGCGGAATGCCGCCAGAACTGCCGCAGTGTGAGTGAGGGTCATATGCCGTTTGTCTCACGAGCAGCCACGGGCTAAGTAGATCAGCAGATATTTATAAACGCCTTTTAAGAGAACGAGTAGTACCGGCATATGCAAGATTTCGCCTAATTAAACTGACTGCCTAAAGTTTATATACTGAGCGTATTATTAAGGGTCAGACAAGAAATCAGTTGGCACTGACGACGACTTCATGCTTTGTGAACTGACTTTCCGCGGTGAAATTTTCCCAGAGTCGATGCATGCCACCAGAGTTACCACAAATCAGTGTACACAATCGGACTCGTTCTAGTGCTAAGGTGTACATTTTTTCATGTAATGTATTCTGTTCAGAAGCAGTGCTGCCTTTGCGTCGAGAATTGAACAGTTGAAGTTGTTAAAGCGTGAGGGAAGCGGCGGCAAGTTTGCGTGCATAAATACGCAGAGAGCATAGAAGTCAATGTCTGATAGCGTAAAAGTAATTCAGTGGTTTTACAGACATATTTTAAGACTACGCTTACGTTACTTAACACCAAGTTTGCTGTCTAAAGGTTTCCTGCGGGTTAGCTTATATCATCTCAATATCGGAAGCATCTTATAAGTCGCTAGGAGAAGAAAAATCTGGTGTCTCCATAGAGTTTCTTACTATTAACTAGACGGAAAGCTGGCTCCCCGCCCATGGCAGTTTGCATGGAGCTTCCGCGAGACCACCTCAGCCACCATCGGCGCTCTAAGCGTCATGGGGCGGAGAGCTACCGACTGCAGAACCACAACCTTTGGCCAAAAAATAATGAAAAAACGAACGTTGTTCGATAATTAAACACGTCCTAAAATTCAACATACGGTCTATGAATTGCAGCAAACGAGAAGAAAAGCACGTAACGTTTGCCCAAAATAAGCGATGGCTTGCTCTCCTCATGGACAAGTATTGCAGACCAAAAAAATCAATATTTCGTGCTTAACAGGCGCACTTTTAAATTAAAAGAAATATGTTTAAAAAATTCCTTCAAGAATTTAAGAGGTTTTCTCAGGGCATTTTGGCAAACAGAAACCTTTTATTGCCGTCATATGCGTTTGCGTTTTCGCTACTGTGGCTTTTGCGCACTACTTTTACGCCGAAGTCGTCTGCGCGCGGAGCGCGCCGTGGATACGGAATGGGACATGTCAGTGACGTCAGTCTGCGTTCCTGAAAAAAACACTGTCCCGCACCAAGTAGCTCGTCGCCTCATGATGCTTTGAGCGCCCATGATGGTTCAGGTGCAGCGCCGCCAGGTTTCCGGAACTCTAGTTAATAGTAAGAAATTGTATGGTTGTCTCCATTTCGGGTGTTCACTATTGTGCAGAGGTTACACTGCGGCTAATGACCCTTGAAACCTTAATCTTTAAACCTGAGAACATCAGTACGGATTGCCTTCCACAATAGATTTCTAGGGTCAGAAAGAGCATCAGATGTGCTGTCCAGCACAACCACCGGCCATAAGTCAGAACACCGTGGTGATCGCGTGCATATCTAAGGAATATTGTTTTTTTTTTCTATACCGCACCTACACCACCAACGGAAGGAGTGAGAAAACAACATTTTTTTCTTTTATCCGGCACTGGGTTTCTTTCGCCGTAGTTTTATTTTTATAATTTCTGGCTTACTAGCCACAGAAGCAACATCTGCTTCAATGTTCACGCACTGAATCCCAAATAAAAAATCGTCATTGTTGATGCACGCCAGGAATGGCACCAGCACACAGCACAAGATCCGGGAGCCCATATCCGGTGCCCCATTGCAGGCTGTCGGTCTGAGTACTGCTCTCTGCAACGGGCTCAGTCTGTGTGCTTTGGGACATGAGGTCTGGGTCCCAGTCGCTGGAGCCGTCTTCTCAGCGCAGAGCCCACCTTTGTGCCCCGGTAGCATCCCTGTGTAAGGATTGGTTTCCACGATCAGTTCAATTCTCTGAAGATGAGCACGAATATCACAACGAATATACAAAGAGAGCTTGCATAAAAACGACCTATAATTAGAAGAGAGTTGCAAAAGCAACCACACATATCCCGTCCTTTCATTACAGGGAAGAGGAATGCCGTAGCTGTGCGCATCTCGCCTGCCTACCTGGAGGGCCCATTGCCAGGTCCACAAGCAACACATCTCGACTGCGGGACAAAATTTTCCAACTCAGGCGAAACGCAAAAATTAGCTGCAGTTCAACTACTGCTGAACCTGGTTATAAAGCGAAAGCTGTGGTGTATCACGCAACTAGACGCGGCTTGGCGTCAGTAGCACTTAGTGCGTTCCGCACACAGGATAGGCAGCGCTCTCACTTTGCCACCCTGGCAGGTGGCAATTAAGGGTTGATCGCAAGAAGTCTTTCACGCAATGAACGCTGCACGTGCGCTCCTCGCCGCGCTCCTCCATGGGGTCTAAGTCGGCGAACGCATCCGGATTATATTCGCCCCAGACTGACGTCACAGCGAAAGTTTCAATCACATGACATCATGCGATTGGAACGTGGCTATTCTACTAACATCTACCGGCGAATCGAAAGATCAAGGTCAAAGGTCAACGTCAAAGGCAAGCGGTCAGGACCATGTGGTGCGACACCATGACGGCTCACTAGGTTAGGCTCAGGGGCTTAGCTGTGGTGCTACTTATAGCCTTGCATGACCTCAATCGGTGAAGGTCAAATTTAGTGCCACGCGAAGCGCCGCTGTACCCAGCGTAGTGAATATTTCGCTCCAAAACTCACTCGTGTTTCATGCGATGTCAGTGCCCGCTAAAGATCCCCTGGTGGTCTAAATTGTTACTAAGCCCCCACACTACGGCATTTATTTCTTTCTTCTTTCCTTCCATCTTTTAGTCCTTACTTTTCGATGGTACCCATGGAGGAGTGACACAGCTTTGCTTTCCTCGACACCAATGTTCATGGCATAATGGCACATTTCTCTTGTAGCGAAAGCTGCGTTACGGTAGCATTTCCAGCGTTCAGTGCGGCGGAGCAGCCACCCTGTCGCTGCGCCGCCATGCTGTCAAGTGATTGGTCACGAGGTGTACAGCAGCTGTCGGCGGCGCGGCTGCGTGGCCGATCATGTGGTTCTTCACGTGACCAGCCACGTGGAGCAGAGCAGCTGCTGCTGCTAGCGGCTCGGCGCGCCGGCGAAGCCGAGCTGCCACAGCTGTGCGCATGCGCCGTGTCAAGTGGGGCGAAGATGAAGGAACGCCCAGCGAAACGGAGCTGTGAAAGACTGACTTTGAACTCCAACTGAGCAAGTTCCACTCCGCCAGCTGTAGCTAAGGCGTCTCTCCAGATTTAACCAGAGCTAAACAACCGCCGATTTTCTTTTGCCTCAGGGCTAAATGGTTTGTGGTTTATATGGAGATTAACGTCCCAAAGCGACTCAGGCTATGATGGACGCCGTAGTGAAGGTTTCCGGAAATTTCGACCACCAGGGGTTCTCTAACGCGCACTGACATCGCACAGTACACGAGCCTCTAGAATTTCGCCTCCATCGAAATTCGACCGCCGCGGCCGGGATCGAACCCGCGTCTTTCGGGCCAGCAGCCGAGCGCCATAACCACTCAGCCACCGCGGTGGCTACTGAGGGCTAAACGTGAGCGAGAGTATAGAGAGAAGAAAAAAAAAGACAGATTGTTCAATGAATGAAAAAGAGTCAGCCGATCTATTGAAGCCGAGGAGGGTGCGATTATGCGGCCCCTTCGACATAGTAGGCTATGCTTTGAAATTATTAACCATTTTGCTCTTTCCCAGAAAGAGTGCAAAATCAACACTGCGTTTGGCGCACGGTAGCCTTGAGTTACTTATGCGGCAAAAAACAGCACTACACAGATCAGCAGCGTGAACAGGAAGGCCTTCCCAGAAGCACAGAGGTCGTTTCAAGTTTGCAGTGGGATGCAGATAAAGCTGAAAAATATATGAGAGAGATAGCTTGCCTAGGTTTTAAACATCAGCGTTCCCGCAGGCAGTTCAATGATCGCTCATGAATGCGTTAAAAATCGGAACTCCTACAAACCTCAGGCGTATAGCCGCAAGAGATAGCTATGCCGTCTTGTGTAACGGCAGAACATTTGCTGCGTTATAACGCGATAGCGTTAAGGAGCTCGGGTCGCGGAAAATCCAGCGCCGTAATCCGCCTAATCCGCGCCATCGGTGTCGTTGACCGTGAGCGAAAATCCACTAAAAATTCCTAGAGAAGCAACATGGGAGCAGGTGAGCCATACTAGGTAGCGTGACCTTGCGGAGCCATCACAACGTGCCAACTGATTGTGAGCAAACTGCGCACCATGGCAGTTTGCTCACAGCTTGGTACTTGGCAGAGAAATTAGGAATTAGTCGCACCAGGCTACTCGGAAGAGCACACTGGATCGCAAAAGTCCCGCCGACGGCGGCGCCTGCCACCGCAGGGCAGTGGCGCATAGCTTAACCGCTACACCATTGCGACAGGAGTGGTACGAAGACTCCCGCGGATCTATTGATGTTAAGAAGAGAAAGACCAATTCTGCATATATGGGCATTAGCCTATTAGTTATCGCGTCATACCCTTAACGCAGAGCTTAAGTGTCCCCTGCAAGTTTTCTGCCAGCAGCATCCTACGACTTATTCTGAGGGACCATGTGAAAACGTGGAGAAAAAAACACACTTAGCGGTTCATTGCACCGTGAGCTGCGTAGCTTCGCTATGACAAAGGAATACACACAAATCCGGCTACTAATGACACATACTGGGCCTACACAGTCGCCTTTACTCACGAAGTCGTTATTAAATTCCATCTAAGGACCCAGTGGTAAATTTACCGTATCCAGCCAATTTGCGTATATATAAAGCCATCTCCTAAACATGGTTGCGAAAACGCAGTCGCCCTGGGGGCCATAATGAAAAATCTCCACGGCACTTGTGTATTTCAGCTGATTGCACGTGCGCTAGACGAGTGCGGTACTTGATTAACGGAGCTCCTTCCAAGTGTGGCGGGAGAACGGTAGCGTAAAACTGGATCCTCGTTAAAGCGCTTGCTACTGAAAATTGGCGGCGAGTTGGAGGAACGCGACGGCAAACGAGGCGGGGTACTGAGAAGCGATGTCCTCGATCGCTGTCTCATATCTTGCGCCCTTTCCTATGTGAAGCTACGGAAGCGAATTCAGGCCATGGCCTTCCTATCGTACCTCTTTTCAGAGTCAGCTGCGAGGCCACCGGCGTCGCCTTGCCTGGGTGGTGGCGTAGGCGCGGGGGCGGGCGACCGCAGCAGCTCCGACGGCGTCCAGGACTGCAGACCACAGAGCAGTGGTGGTGACCGTGCCGCAATGCCCCTTCGCAGGTGGAGAGCGTGCCAAGAGCAGCGGTGACAAAGCCCGTCGCAGAGACCCGGAACTCGATGGCTGGCTCACAGCGTTATAGGCGCAAGGCGTCCGGCAGAAAGGACATTGGTGTCGCGCTGTCTGGGCAGTGACGTAGCTGCGGGTCGGGATGACCGAAGCAGCTCGGGCCATGACCATGGCTGGAGACAGGAGAGAATAGATTGCCGCTCTGCGGAGCTCCCTCTGAGGCGGCGGAAACTGGGTGAAAGGCAGCGGCGATGAGCAAGATGCTGGGCGGAGCTGCTGCCAAGCACGACAGCTCGCTCATGGCGTCTCACGAGGAGCTGGTGCGGAACGAGGAGCGCGTGCAGCGGCGAGAATCACTGCGCACTTCTTTCACATCTTTTACGAGAAGTCACATTGCTCGTATCGAGGAGAAAAGGAACGGTAGGGTATGATTGGTGCTGCTGCTGCGGACCGCGCCGCCGCCGCTGCCGTGTTTTAATGCCTTAACGATGAAAACTGTGTTGTATAAAAGTACATGGCGAGGAATAACTTAATTGCCGTGTACTTTTTTCAGAGGAACTTCTCACCCCTTTAAGCAGCGCCGTTTCCGCCCTTTAAAAAAAGTTTTGCCAGTACCATCTCCAGATTTCACTTTCCAATAGGCTTTTCGCGCGCACTATATCTGTAAGGGTTCAAGTGGACACCTTTCTCTTTCCTACTCGACTAATCAACCGCAAAGCCCCTACCCATGCCAAATAATTTGCTTTCCCCATGAATATCTTCGCATCCAATCAGCGGCTGAACAGAACCTGGAACATCACATCTTTCTACTGAAGGTTTGTTCTCTTCATCATTTTGTGATGAAAATGAAACCTATGATGCAGCCACCATGCTTAGACAGGCAAGGGTCGATCATAGCGCTCCTTGGCCGTTGGCCGGGGCGAAAGCATTTGAAGGGACGGAGACGAGGCTCACTGATCTAGTGGTAAACGAAATACCCTTTTTAAAACGATGGCACCAATATTCATACCCTTAGGTAACATGACAGATATATAATATAATTAGAAAGCACACACTGACTAAGACAAAACTATGCATTCCACTGAACTGGAACAAGATTCAAAACCACACATACAGCATACTGTCACGAAGTAGGAACTGCAATCCGGAGAGCAGAAAGACAGCCAAAATGGCGCCTAAACCAAAAACTTTATTTGGGCCTGCTTGCGCGTACAATGGACTGAATCACTCGGCGGCGGCGTAGCAACAAGTGTGATAGAGGGTCGTCCAACAGAATGCCCGCCGCTCTCGGCCGTGCTCAGTTTAAAGCTGATAGCGAACTTTCTAGTAAAGCGTGCAAAGTTACTGCTGCAATTTGGAACAACGTGGAATCGGCTCAACCTGGATGCGATCAATCGGGATAAATCTGGTCCCATCTTGCATCGCAAATAAAGCGATTAAGAGTCCTGGCGGCAGCTTTGAAAAAGGGGCAGATAAACACTACAAAGGTTCGCAGCATTTCTCCCCTGTTTAAGAAGCATCGACCCGATGCTTTAAAACATAAAGCGACTAGAAACAAAATGACTTGTCCAAAATACACACCGAATGTGGAAACACAGTGTCCTCGATTTTAGACGCGTAATAGGGCTTTAGACGAATGACATGGACCACTGCTGGTCGTACTTCTGGTCGGGATGCAGTCATTACGTCAGGGACGACTTCATAGTCCAGTTCACCTAGCCGACGAAGAACCTTGTACGGGCCGAAATAGCGGCGCAAAACATACCTCGGCGGCGAATAGGTGTCCAAACCCGGACTCAGTCTCCTTGTATTCCGCATTGCGTCTTCGCAGCTTGTAGCGTCTGGCGTCGGTCCGCTCCTGGCCTTTATTCGTAATCGGGCAAGCCTTCGAGCTTCTTCTGCACGTTGAATGTAGGCGGCAACGTCGACGTTCTCTTCTTCTGCAACGTTGGCAGCATGGCGTCTAGCGTGGTCGTGGCCTCCCTGCCATGGACGAGCCTAAAAGGCGTCATCTGGGTGGTCTCCTGCACTGCGGTGTTGTAGGCGAAGACGACGTAAGGCAGGATCACATCGCCGGTCTGAGGCCTTCCTACCTTCTTATTTTCGGCATCGACATACATGGCGAGCATATCTGCGATGGTTTTGTTCAGGCGCTCGATCAGTCCGTGGCTCTGCGGATGGTACGCAGTTGTAGTCCGGTGGCTGGTTTAGCTGTAACGCAGGATGGCTTGCGTCAGTTCCGCCGTGAATGCTCTTCCTCTGTCCGTGATGAGCACTGATCGGTGGCGCTGTGTCGCAGAAGAATCCACTCTACGAAAAATTTGGCGACTTCTGCTGCTGTTCGATTCGGTAGGGCTATTGCCTCGGCGTAACGGCTCTGGTAGTTGATCGCTATGATGGTTCACTTATTTCCAGATGCTTACTTCCATTACTTACAATCCCGGAGAAAAAGGAATAAACTTTATTAGGCTTTTCTGTGGTCGTTAGCCTACTTTCGCCCCAGGTGGCCTCCATGAAGGGGCGACGTCGAGGATCCAATCTGCGATGTTGGCTTTTACTTGTTTGTCTTCACTGCGTATGATCTTTTCCGAGCTGTGAGCTGAGGGATAAGGCAGGAGCTTTTGGGGGATTAATTTTCCTCGCATCCCCAAAGAATATGATCATCATCTGCGGTAAGGCTTTTGTCACAAATTCGGCAAATAGGATTAACTTCACCTTTTGTAAGTAAGGCCAATCAATATGGGCTCATAAGACTTTTTGTATCAGCTCTTCGGAGAGCCGTGCCTTGTGCCCTGGTACGCTCTGGGTGTGGGCGTGGGTAAAGGCGTCTGTTTTCACTATTTATGGTTGTAACCTCGTTGCATATGGTGGGTGGCTCCGCCGGTGGCTCATTCGTGCAGACGGCCCGGTTGGTTAGCCCTCGGGAATATTCGTCCGCCTTCTCGTTTCGTGAGCAGCCGGATTGGGCCGGCGCCCATACAAGGTTGATGGTGGATGGAGGTGTGTAATTTCTGAGTAGGGACCCGGTGAGTTTACCCACACTGCCCCTCTGATAGCCGGTGATCGCGTATTTTGTATCACTAAATTGACTGTCTTCCTGTAACGGCGTCGCACCCATGCCACAAAATATGCAGCCAGAAAGACAGCAAGCGATGAAAACAACCCTGCGCAGCTTGCATCACCACAGCAGGAGCAATGATGGAGACATGGGCCTCAGCATGCGTAATGTGGAAAAGGTCTCCGATACAAGGGCACAGGAGTGGAATCACTGTAGTGGCCAGCACGGATAATTCGCCGGCACCAGTCGCCGCTGAACAAAAGGTTACCACAACCCTTTACGTCGACGAGCTTGCTAAAGCTACAGTCACATACTATGCCGCAAGCTTCTCAGGTGCCAGCAATACTTAACAACGGCTAATCGCCATCAACACCCCTCACGAAACGTGCAGTCGCTTCCCATAGAGCAGTCAGGGATTGGAAAAAAATCTGATGCCACTTGGTTGAGTCGACAATTGGTGTGGTGGTAGGTATGACTCATTTATGAAGCTTCGTTTAATCCACCCGGTTTAGTTCATCAACGATGCGGTGGAGCATATCGGTTATTTGAGGGATGGAATCAACTCATCCGCTGAACTTTAAACTTCCGCCTGCTGCTACTGCACTGTACTACTACTAGCGGACTCAACTACGCCCTGGAAAAAAGCGCACATACTAGCTTGCCAGCAAACAACGAAACAAGGTTTGCTCGGGGGCACTTAGGGGCACCGCTCTAAATGTGAAGCAGGGGCTCACGGCGCACACGCCTTTCGAGGACTATATTACGCATGCGGTGCAAGGTCTACCTGCGTTTCCTCCCCCCCCCCCCCGTCTGGAGAGAAGCTGGCCTGCATCAGCAGCTGAAGACAGGCCATACCCTTCGCCCTAAACACGTACATGCCCCATCTGAATTACTTCTGCGGCCACTTAGTGCATTAGTCCTTAAGAGCGAAATTCTCGAAAAGATTGATCAAAAGGCCTCGTTCTTGGTCTCAAAGGGAACCCAAATCTTCTCTCGGTAAAGGATAGGTTACAATGAAGCTGCAGCCGGAGTAGCCAACTCTTTGCTTGATATGTATACGACCCATGCCCGTTAAAGTTGCCAACTTTCTTTTCCAAGCGGGGCCAACAGAAGAGGTCCAGCAGCTTCCCTTTTATACGGCGAATCCCAGGATTAGATTCACGTGCAACACCCACGAGGCGTCGCCTCAAACATTCAGAAACTACAGTTACCGCAAGCAGGAAGTTTAAGAATAATGCTTACTCTCCGCAAGACAAAAAATCCCGTCAATATACACGCATCTGCTGTTGCCGCCTCCGGGCACACGAGGAAGGTAACCAGACGACGGTTAGCTCCCATTCTCTTATCATTTCGCATTTACGCCATCGCTTAAGCCATGGGACAGCGAAAGCCGCGGATGGGAAAGATCATAAGTTTTCATTGCGAGTCAGAAATGCTATCCTACGTTTGTAGAATTCGGTAGTGTTGACTGAATTATGAAAATGCATTCTGTCTTCATGCTTGCTTTGTATTCTCACAAAGGGTACTACATTCTGAAATGAATTGGCTGTTGGGTAAAGGAAATGGCGCAGTATATGTGACACCTGAACCGCGCCGTAAGGGAAGAGATAAAGGAGATACTGAGAGAAGAAAGGAAGAAAGAGGTGCCGTAGTGGAGGGCTCTGGAATAATTTCGACCACCTTGGGTTCTTTATCGTGCACTGACATCGCACAGCCCATGGGCGCCTTTGCGTTTCGTCTACATCGAAACACAGCCGCCGCAATCGGGTTCGAACCCGGCTACTCCGGATCAGTATCCGAGCGCTCTAACCACTGAGGCACAGTGGCGGGCTACTACACTCTGAATAAACAATTTTTAAACTGCACTGAGGATACCGAATACTTCCCTCCGTTGTCCTCGAGTAAATAGTGTCCTTCATCTATATGTACAATTTGTTTCTCTGCTTCCTTTTCACAACCGAAATCTATAATGATTGCTTAATGTGCCTTGCAGAGAAATACACACATTTCCTTTAATTTTCCTTGGCTAAATGACAAGCCGTTTTTCATATGGCGTGCTTTTCTGCTTTCGAGAAAGATTTCGCTTTACTACCAGTTTATGAAAAAACTAAAGCACTGCAGTCCCTTGAGCCCCCGCCGCGGGTTACTACACTCTGAATAAACTAATTTAAAACTGCATTGAGGAAACCGAATACTTCCCTCCGTTGTCCTCGAGTAAATAGGGCCCTTGCTGAGTCCCTTTCACTTGCTTCGTCTATATGTCGAATTTGTTTCTCGGATTCCTGTTCCCAACCGAAATCTATAATTATTGCTTATTGTGCCTTGCTGGGAAATACACACATTTCCTTTAATTTTTCTTCGCGAAATGACAAGATGTTTTTCATATGGCGTGCTTTTCTGCTTTCGAGAGAGATTTCGCTTTACGACCAGTTTATGAAAAAACTACAGCACTGCAGTCCCCTGCATTCGAGAAATGCGAAAACTTTAGCGTTTGAACGTCAGCACCTTTTTTTTTTTTGCAAGTTATCGTTGTCACGTAACACTTATCAGGTTACCCTTGGATTACGTCGGCAAATTTTGCAAGCCATCGCTGTCAAGTGACACTTATCACATGACCACTGAAGACGTCAGCAAGTTTTTCTCAAGTAATCGTTGTCTAGCACGAGTACACATCCCCATCATACTTTACTGTTCTACACACGACAACGCGCTCATTTCGTGCCCTTCAATACCCATTAACCAACGACCCTTTCTATTCTTCCTCCTTGGCGTGCAAAATATTTGGAGAAGCAGGATGGCTGTACGACACTATGGTGAAGATGCTCGGTCTACCCGCGATTACTTAAAAGAAGACGTATTTAAGCTGCGTGAAGTGTACAAGGAGCTATGTTTTGCAGATAAGTTATCAATTTGATGGGGCAGTTGTTTTCCTTCATACGGTTATGAGTTTCTGTGAGCGGAACGGACGCCTGCTCCTGATGTTTATGAGTGCAGTGCATGCATAATCTGTCTGTGACCGGTTGCAGAACTCCCGAAACAGCCAATAAAAAAGTAAAAACTCTTCGTGTCGTCTTTTTGGAAGAGGAAGAGGAAGTCGTTCTGAACGGTTGTGTCTTGAAATGCCTCCAGCTGGAAACAGCGCATCGGCCGTTGTCCGAGGTCTCCCGACACCTGAAGTTGCCACGGGCTCGTACAAAGTTCATCATCATCATCATCATCACCATCATCATCATCAGCCTTACTACACCCACTGCAGGGCAAAGGCCTCTCCCATGTCTCTCCAATTAACCCTATCCTTTGCCAGCTGCATCCACCCTTTGCCTGCAAACTTCTTAATCTCATCCGCCCACCTAACCTTCTGCCGCCCCCTGCTACGCTTACTTTCTCTTGGAATCCACTCCGTTACCCTTAAGGACCAGCGGTTATCTTGCCTTCGCATTACATGCCCTGCCCAAGCCCATTTCTTTCTCTTGATTTCGACTAGGATGTCATTAACCCGTGTTTGTTCCCTCACCCACTCTGCCCGCTTCCGATCTCTTAACGTTACACCTATCATTTTTCTTTCCATGGCTCGCTGCGTTGTTCGTAACTTAAGCTGAACTCTTTTCGTTAGCCTCCACGTTTCTGCCCCGTAGGTGAGTACCGGTAAGATTATGCTGTTGTACACTTTCCTCTTGAGGGAAATTGGTAAACTGCCACTCATGATCTGCGAGAATTTGCCATATGCGCTCCACTCCATTCTTATCCTTCTAGTTATCTCCCTCTCATGATCCGGATCAGCTGTCACTACCTGCCCTAAGTAGACGTATTCCGTCACAATTTCTAGGCTCTCGCTGCCAATTGTGAACTGTTGTTTCCTTGCTAGGCTGTTGGACATTACCTTGGTTTTCTGCATGTTAATTTTTTGACCCATCGATCTGCTCTGCCTGTCTAACTCATTGATCATGATTTGCAGTTCACCTCCTGAGTGACTCAGCAAGGCAATGTCATCAGCAAATCGCAGATTATTTAGGTATTCTCCATTTATTCTTATTCCCAACTGTTCCCAATTCAGGCCTCGAAATACCTCCTGTAAACATGCGGTGAACAGCATTGGCGAGATCGTGTCTCCTTGCCTGACGCCCTTCCTTATTGGGATTTTATTGCTGACTTTATGAAGGACTATAGTAGCTGTGCAGTTGCTATATATATCTTCCAGTATTTTGACATAAGGCTCTTCTACCCACTGATTACGCAATGCCTGTATGACTGCTGAGGTTTCCACTGAGTCGAATGCTTTCTCGTAATCAATGAAAGCTATATATAGAGGTTGGTTATATTCTGCGCATTTCTCTAGCACCTTATTGATAGTGTGAATATGATCTATTGTTGAATATCCTTTACGAAAGCCTGCCTGATCATTTGGTTGATTAAAGTCTAACGTTGCCCTGACTCTATTAGCGATTACCTTAGTAAATACTTTGTAGGCAACGGATAGTAAGCTGATTGGCCTGTAATTTTTCAAGTCCTTGGCGTCTCCCTTCTTATGAATTAAGATAATGTTTGCATTCTTCCAAGCTTCTGGTACAGTCGAGGTCATAAGGCATTGCGTATACAGGGTGGCTAGTTTTACTAGCACGATGTCCCCTCCATCCTTCAACAGATCTGCTGTTACCTGATCCTCCCCAGCTGCTTTTCCCCTTTTCATTGCTTCTAAGGCTTTCTTTACTTCATCTTTCGTTGCTGGCGGGATGACGCATTGTTGTGCACTGCTGTCTTTCTCATTAACGCTCTGATTACATTGGCTACTGTACAGGTCTGTGTAGAACTCTTCGGCTACGTTAACTATCTTATCCATAATGCTAATGACATTGCCCTGCTTGTCTCTTAATGCATACATCTGGTTTTTACCTATGCCTAGTTTCCTCTTCACTATTTTTAGGCTACCTCCGTTCTTTTTGCCATGCTCGATTCTCTCCGTATTAAACTTCCTTATATCGGCTACCTTGCGCTTATTTATTAACTTTGATAGCTCCGTTAGTTCTATTCTATCGGTAGGGTTAGATGCCCTCATGTTTTGGCGCTTCTTAATCAGATCTTTCGTCACCTGAGATAGCTTCCTGGTATCTTTTCGAACTGTCCTACCGCCTACTTCTACTGCGCACTCTGTAATAATCGCAACCTTCTATGATCAAACCAATTAACCCTCAGCCCTCAGTCCCCAGCGGCTGCAAAGCAACTGACCACGGCGGCGGTCAGACCTGTGACGCAGCGGAGGGTGCCAAGAATCTCTGGCTCCGGACAGGCCGCCATTGGAATCTGAACCTGGCAACGTTTAAAGCTAGAACTTTAGCTAGTGAGGCTAGCCTAGCAGTGCTGTTTGAGGAACTAGCGGGAATTAAATGGGATGTGATAGGGCTTAGCGAAGTTAGGAGGACAGGTGAGGCATATACAGTACTAAAGGACGGACACATACTGTGCTATTGCGGGTTAGAGGATAGACGAGAACTAGGTGTGGGATTCCTCATTAATAAGGATATAGCTGGCAACGTAGAGGAGCTCTACAGTATTAACGAGAGGGTAGCAGCAATATTAATTAGGCTGAATAGGAGGTACAAGCTGAAAGTGGTGCAGGCCTACGCACCCACATCCAGCCATGATGACCAGACCGTTGAAAGTTTCTATGAGGACGTAGAATCGGCAATGAATAAAGTAAAATCGCAGTACACTGTACCGATGGGCGACTTCAATGCGAAGGTGGGCAAGAAGCAGGCTGACGACCACGCGGTAGGTGACTATGGGATAGGCTCTAGAAATAGCAGGGGAGAGTTATTAGTCGAATTCGCGGATAGAAATAATTTACGGATCATGAACACCTTCTTCCGCCAAACGAAAAAAACAGGAAGTGGACCTCGAAGAGCCCCAATGGTGAGATTAAAGATGAAATCGACTTCATACTATGCGCTAAACCTGGCATCATTCAGGATGTGGCCGTCCTAGGAAAGGTGCGTTGTAGCGACCACAGAATTGTAACGTCTAGAATTAGCTTAGACGTGAAGAGGGAACGGAAGAAGTTAGTGAAGAAGAAGCCCATTAACCAGTTAGCCGTAAGAGGGAAAGCACAGGAGTTTAGAATAGCGCTGCAAAACAGATATTCGGGTTTAACTGAGGAAGATGATCTTGATGTTCATTCAATGCACGTACAATGTTGTCCTCCCTCAACTTCCTACCAGTAATGTTGTCCTCAACACCCTCTTTCTGATTGCTGACCTTAATGCAGCACATGGAAACAGCGAACCGTGAAATCTCGCTCACGCTTAAGGACGGACTGTCAGCAAGTACAATTCCTCACACGCTCAACGTTTTCGGGGCACAAGATTTAGTTGTCGTTCCAGCCTGACCTCCGCTGTGTCTTAGTTGTAGCCGTGTGGGCCATGTACGGCGTCAGTGTCCTACGCCTCCATGCACCCAGTGCCGACGCTTTGGGCGCACATTAGACAACTGTGTCATGAGTTATGTTGACAGGTTACGCCAGGGCAACTGGACACATGTGGATGAAGTGGTGTCTGAGCAGATTATGGATGTGTCGATGTTGTGGAGGCGTCGGGTGAGTTGAGTCATGAGCTTCCAACAGAAGATGAACCAAAGACTTCGACAAATAACGGCTAGAGACCGGCTGCAAGTACGGACAAACCGGAGTCCCCGTCTCCGGACCCAAAGTCACCGGACCCGGGACTGAGTGGGCCTGCTACTTTTAAAAGCCCTTTGTTTGCTGCTCAGGAGCCATCTGTTACCCAGCGATCACAAGAGCTGAACACTACTTCTGTAGAGTCAATGGGGACACTACTGCCAGAGAATGTGCGACATACCTTCTTCGCCAGCGATGCCCCTTCGTCGCCGGAGTGGAGCAGTGTGTCGCCTGAAGTGTCAGCCTCTAATGTGTTTGGTGCCCCGTCGGCTGTCAGCGTGGTTGCGAGCGGCGTGGTCCACTCAGTCCGCGGCCTTGCATGGCTGTCTCGGAAGCGGCGATGGACAACAGGGCACCTTTGAAGCGTCCTGCCCATGGTGAGGTGTGTGTCGGTGGCGATGAGCGGAACGTTCTTGGTGTGGTGGCATTGGGAAGGGTAACCTCAAAACGAAGGGCGATGTCTGGTCTGCATGCCGCCGATTTGCAGGCGGGCCACCCCAGTACAGGGGATGGCGCTCCATAAGACAAGCACCAAAAATGGATGGCGTCGCAGCATTTCAGGCCGCTACCCTTAACATTAGGGGTTTGCGTAACCGTTGAAGGCAACAACAGTTACGGCACCTTTTAAATGGGGTGTGATCGTGGCAGCCAGCGAGGAAACCAAGCTCTCCTCTGATGAAGAGGCTGAAGTTGCTCTCGAGCCTTTTGTGTCAGAATTCAATGTTATCGCCAATCATTTGGGAGGCTTACCAAGAGGGTGCATGCTATTCCTGGTGAATTCACTGGAGATTACGGCCGTGTCGTATCGCACAGATGGTGACGGGCCACTTATCTGCTGTGACCTTGTAATTTCGGGTGTACAGTGGCGAATTATTTGTGTTTATGCCCCTGTAAAGCAGGGTGATAGAAGGCTATTTTTCCTGCCACAAGTCGACCATTTATGCACGAATCGCAAACATATGCTGTTGGGTAATTTGAATCATGTTTTTAGGGATGAAGACCCAGCAGTGTTAAGTACACGTGATGACCCTAGTGCTGCTTTACTTATTGATTTGGCATGCGAATACAGCCTGGTGGATGTTGGGCAAGATAAGGGACATAATATTCATTTCACTAGATTTCTGGGCTCCTCTATGCTCGGCTTGACCAGATTTACTTTTCAGCAGACATGCCAGGCAGCGTTATTGATTACTGGGTGTGACCCATATTCTTCAGTGATCACTGCACGTTTTTTTCAGATAGGGAGGTACAGTCGGCGCATACTCCATCCTCGATGGGAGCTGTGGAAGCTGAATAGCTGCCTGCTCTCAGGTGAAAAACGTGCTGTATCTAATTGCTTGAAGGACACGTGGTCACGCGGTGACCTCTCAGTTTTGCAATAAAATGCGACTTATTTAAACAAGAAACCAAAAAATTGGCTATTAAAACCTCAGCGACTATCGCGTTTTTGAATAGACATCAATGTCGAGAGCTCAGCCGTACTTTGGTTTAGCTGCATGAGATAGATATCATTAGCCCAGGTGCCTGTGTAGAAGATATCACTGTCACAAAAGCAGAGGTTCCGCAGTCTGAAATCGAAAGGTACTAGGGGGCCTTGATAAGGTGCAGGTCCCATAGGTTTCTGGGTCAGCAACCATCTCGTCGGGCCCTGAGTGATGAACGGCAGACTAGTCTTGCTAAAGAAAAATTGGGAATTACGTATGGTGGTTGCACATACACCGATGGTCCTGGTATTACTGATGCTTTATTTTACTATTATCAGAAGCTGTTTGGTGATTGTATGGGCATAAATGTTAGATCATATTACAGTCACTTATTCGAAGCATTTCCTCGACTTGACGATGAGCGGCGTGCTGTAGAGGAGGGAGCCATCACTTTGGACGGAATTAAATCTACAATTTCTGACCTGACGGCTCAGAAATTTCCTGGGCCAGACGGTATTACTAGCGAGTTCTATAAAAATGTTTTCAAATTGCCTAGCTCCGGTTTTGGTGGAGGCTTTCAAGCTTCTTATGTGTTGGGTTCTTTGCCTCCCTCTTTCTATACTGGTCATACTATAATAATTCGAAAAGCACATATACAAATCGCTGGAAAACAGTTGAGGTATATCGTTCAATTTCCCTCTGCAGTGTAGATTAGAATCTTTTTGCAAAGGTTTTCTGTAATCGTCTGCAGCTAGTTGTCGCTGACTTAATAGGCACGCATCAGGTCTGCGGTATCAGAGGCCGCACCGTCCAAACCCATGTTCATATTGCACGTTCAGTATTGAAGACGGTATCAGATGAGACCGTAGAAGTTGCTCTAATTCAGACTGACCTTGCCAAGACATTTGATAAAGATCGTCACGATTTCTCTTTCGCTGTCTTGGAGCATGCAAATATTGGAGACGTTTTACTTTGAGGAATAAGAGTGTGCTATAAGGAGTCCTATACAACGGCCATTGGGAACCAGGAGACAACCAAACCTATTCCACTGAAATTATCTGTTCGCCAGGGCCGTCCATTGTCGCCTTTGTTGATTGCCCTTTATCTTGAACCTCAGTATTAATGACAGTTCAACTATCCGTGGTTTCTCTGGCGCAAAGTGAAATTAAGATTTTAGCCTATGCAGATGATGTCGCCCTCTTTTGTTCTGACAAATAGAGTGTGCCTGAGGCATTACATTTGACTGAAGAATTTTCTGAAGTATCAGTCGCGGCTCTTAATTTAGATAAATGCAGGGAGTTTTGGTTGAATTACTGGTTTACAACGCCATCATTTTGCTGGCATAAGCTGGCAGTGCGGGCCCCTCCCTACCTCTGGGTTCCTCTTGACCAAATTCGCAACAGTGGTGCCTAGAAGGATTCTCAGGTAGTCTCCATGAGGCTTTGATGGGTAGGGACCTGTCACTGTTTTTACGGGCTCAAATCTGCAACATTTTTTTTTATTCGCAAATCTTGCCTATGTACTGCAGGCTCTCCACTGTACTAGGAAGGAAGTGCAGCTGATGCACAGAATATTTGCTACCTTCGTAAGGCGTTCCCAATGCCAACCCATGCGTCGCGATAACCTATTTCTTTCTCTAGAGTGTGGTAGAATAGGCATTGTTCACTTATTCGTGTATCACTTTCTTTTGCGTTTCTTCGTCTTTGAAATCGGCAAACCACCCTTTATTATCCGTATCAGTGCTCATTTGCCTTTCCTATTCGCACCGACTGCACACACTCGTGAGGAGCCTTTCTGGGGATTCCTTAAGGAAGTTTCTACCACCTTCTATTTCATCTTTGTGCACTTTTCTTCAGGCTACCTGTATAGCCTCTCCGGAAGGTAGATGACTCAGGACCTTACGGTGTATTAGTTTCCTGTACCGCTGTATCGGCAAGCTTTTCATGTGTTGCTTGACACCAGTGCTTTAAAATGTGTTGGGCGGATGTGCATTTCTTCTGGCGAAAAAAACATTCTTCTTTAAACTGCACACATTCACGCTTGCTGTGAAAGCATGGCTTCATGCTAAGGGGATTCCTGCGCTATGGACGGTGATTTGCCGCCTGTGCAATACACCAGAGAGTATTGACCTTTGTTTTATTCTGTGCATTGACTTTATGTTCTTCTAGGACATATTACAACGAACAATTAAGAAGGACATTGACATCACACCCTACAGTATCCGTTTTTTGCATGTGGAGAAAAACTGTGTTGTACCATGTGACCTCTTTATGTTGCTGGGACTATTTAGTCTCCTGAAAAGCCGCATGATAGACCGCCACGCAGAATCACCACAGTCGTCGAAATCTTTATTTCGTGAGCAATGCGCTTTGGTGCGTGGAGTGAACAAACACTGGAAATATTCGCGGCATTACTCCCCTCTCAAAGAAGCATCGACCCGATGCATTAAAACAAATAATGCGACTAGTAAGGGAAAAAAACGGATCTTGCGAAAATAGAGCATGGAAATGCAGCGGCCTTTAGCGCGCATAATACGGCTTCAGACGGACTACATGGACAACTTCTGGTCGTACGCGGCGTCGCTGGGATGCAGTCATTGCGTCAGGGATGACTTCATAATCCAGTTCACCCAGCCGACGAAGAACCTTGTACGGACCGAAATAGCGGCGCAAAAGCTTTTCACTCAATCCACGGCGGCGAATGGGTGTCCACACCCAGACTTGGTCTCCTGGCTTGTATTCCGCGTTGCGTCTTCGTAGATTGTAGCGTCTGGCGTCGGACCGCTGCTGATTTTTGATCCGTAATCGGGCAAGCCTTCGAGCTTCTGCGCGTTGAAGGTCGACGTTCTCTTCTTCTGTAACGTTGGGCAGCATGGCGTCTAGCGTGGTCGTGGCATCCCTGCCATGGACGAGCCTAAAAGGCGTCATCTGGGTGGTCTCCTGCACTGCGGTGTTGTAGGCGAAGACGACGTAAGGCAGGATGACATCCCAGGTTTTATGTTCGGCATCGACATACATAGCGAGCATATCGGCGATGGTTTTGTTCAGGCGCTCGGTCAGTCCGTTGGTCTGTGGATGGTATGCAGTTGTCCTCCGGTGGCTGGTTTGGCTGTAGCGCAGGATGGCTTGCGTGAGTTCCGCCGTAAATGCTGTTCCTCTGTCCGTGATGAGCACATCGGGGACGCCGTGTCGAAGAAGAATGCACTCAACGAAAAATTTGGCCACTTCTGCTGCTGTTCCGTTCGGTAGGGCTTTCGCCTCGGCGTAGCGGGTCAGGTAGTCGGTAGCTATGATGATCCACTTATTTCCAGATGTTGACGTTGGAAAAGGGCCAAGCAAGTCCATGCCAATCTGCTGAAAGGGTCTTGAGGGAGGTTCAATGGGGATCAGAAATCCTGCTGGTCGTGTGGGAGGAGTCTTTCGTCGATGACAATCTCGGCATGTTTTCACATAGTGTGCGACATCGGCAGACAGTCGGGGCCAGTAATACTTGTCTTGAATGCGGCGGAGGGTGCGAGTAAACCCGAGATGTCCAGCTGTCGGCTCGTCGTGTGAAGCCTGTAGAACTTCTTCGCGGAGACAAGTAGGTACAACAAGGAGGTAGGCTGTTTTGTTCGCTGTAAAGTTCTTCTTCACAAGGACCTCATTCTGCACACAGAAAGAAGACAGTCCTCGCTTGAATGAAGCGGGGGGTGAAGAAACCTTGCCTTCCAGGTACTCGATGAGGCCTTTTAGGTTGGGGTCCGAGCGTTGCTGCTGAGCAAAAGAGCATGCGCTGATGGGTCCCAGGAAGGCGTCCTCATCGTCGTCCAGCGGCGGTGCATCTACAGGGGCTCGTGAGAGGCAATCGGCGTCAGTGTGCTTGCGTCCGGACTTGTAAACGACGGTGACGTCAAATTCCTGGAGACGCAGACTCCATCGAGCGAGTCGGCCAGAGGGATCCTTCAAATTGGCAAGCCAGCAGAGCGCGTGGTGGTCGCTGACAACCTTGAACGGCCGTCCGTAGAGGTAGGGGCGGAATTTCGACGTAGCCCAGATGATGGCAAGGCACTCCTTCTCAGTGGTCGAATAGTTAGCCTCGGCCTTGGAAAGGGAACGACTAGCGTATGCGATGACCTTCTCCAGCCCGTCACTTTTTTGAACGAGAACGGCGCCTAGTCCCACGCTGCTTGCGTCGGTATGAACTTCAGTATCGGCGTTTTCATCAAAATGCGCAAGGATCGGTGGGGACTGTAAACGACGCTGAAGTTCCTTGAAGGCTTCTGCTTGCGGCGCTTCCCATTTAAACGGCACGTCTGCCTTCGTCAGTTGGGTCAGGGGCTCGGCGATGCGCGAAAAGTTTTTCACAAATCGTCGGTAATATGCGCATAGTCCGAGAAATCTGCGCACTGCTTTCTTATCGGCCGGCGGTTGAAACTGTTCAATAGCAGCTGTTTTCTGCGGGTCTGGGCGTACTCCTTCCTTGCTAACGATGTTGCCTAGAAACAGCAGCTCTTCGTAGGCAAAGTGGCATTTCTCTGCTTTCAAGGTTAGGCCAGACGACTTGATTGCGTCTAGTACTGTTCGAAGTCTTTTGAGGTGCTCTTCAAAGTTCGAGGCGAAGACAACGACGTCATCTAAATATACCAGACAAATTTTCCACTTCAGGCCTGCCAGCACTGTATCCATTACTCGCTGAAACGTCGCTGGTGCGGAACAGAGACCAAATGGCATCACCTTGAACTCAAACAGCCCATCCGGAGTTATGAACGCTGTCTTCTCGCGATCTCTTTCGTCGACCTCAATTTGCCAGTAGCCGCTCTTGAGGTCCATCGATGAGAAATATTTGGCGTTGCAGAGGCGGTCCAGTGTGTCGTCGATGCGGGGGAGGGGGTAGACGTCCTTCTTTGTTATGTTGTTCAAGCGGCGGTAATCCACGCAGAATCGATGTGCGCCGTCTTTCTTTCTCACTAGAACAACTGGTGCCGCCCATGGGCTGTTTGAAGGCTGGATGACTTCGTCGCGAAGCATTTCTTCGACTTGGTCCCGGATGGCTTGTCGTTCTCGCGGAGACACACGGTAGGGGCTTTGACGGAGAGGTCGGACGTGTTGATCCGTTATAATGCGATGCTTGGCAATTGGCGTCTGTCGCACCTTCGGCGATGTCGAAAAGCACTCACTGTAGTTTTGAAGCAGATTGCGGATCTGGTCTTGTCTGTTCCGGTGCAGGGCTGGGTTGATGTCGAAAGTGGGCGAGTTCTCTTGGTCAGGCGGATCTTCTGCGGAGGGGTCGGAGAGGGCGAAGGAATCTCGTACGTCAGATATTTCGTCGTAGAAAGCAATCGTCGTTCCTCTGTTAATATGCCGGTATTCTTCGCTGAAGTTAGTCAGCAGTACTTCGGCCTGGCCATTGCGGAAATGTCCGATGCCTCTTGCGATGCTGATTCCTCGGTCTAGTAGCAACTGCATGTTCCCCTCGATGATGGCTTCAGTGTTTATGGCTTTCGTGGCGCCTACGGTCACGATAACGCTTGAACGAGGTGGGACGCTCACTTCTTCCTCCAGGACACTTAGGGCAACGTGATTTTCCCGAGTTTTCATCGAAGCGATGGCTTCGTCTGTCGAAAGCGTGATCAGCTTGGATCGCAGGTCGATGATCGCCTGATGCTCATTAAGGAAATCCATACCCAAGATCACTTCGCGGGAGCATTGCGGTAGCACAACAAAGGTCGCAGGATAGGTATGTCCTTTGACAGTTACTTGCGCTGTGCATCGTCCTGATGGCGTAATGAGGTGGCCCCCAGCGGTGCGAATTTGTGGGCCGTCCGAAGCCGTTGTGACTTTTCTGAGCTGCGCAGCGAATGTTCCATTCATCACCGAGTAATCGGCTCCTGTGTCAACTAGAGCGGTAACTTTCCGGTCGTCAATAGTCACTTCTAGGTCGGAGGTCCTGGCTCTTGCATTGCATGTCGCTCTCGGCGTCGGGTCACGGCTTCGTCGCGTATGCGAGTCACGGGTTGGGCGTGTGGTCGAAGCTCCTCTAGGTGGCGGCGTCGATTTCAAGGTAGCTTGCGTCGTGGTCGAGGTTCTCGTTGTGTGCGGCGTCGGTGCAGCGAGTGTCGGTTCTTCATGCGGCGTCGCGGGTGCAGCGTCTTCATGGGGCGTGGTCGGTGGAGGATCTTCGGCGTTTAGCTCGTGAGCAACCTCACCTCCAGAGGTTGCTGCCTTTAGTTTCTCCTACGGGGGCTGGGCGACCTTCCTCGTACCGCGGCTGCGTAGCTGCGGTGAGGCGACGCAAAGCGCGAGGTTGACGGCGATGGTGAGCGCGAAAAGCGGTTCGGCGTGTACTCTTCTCGACGCAGGTACTCGTCGATTTCGTGCGGACGTTGTCCGAAGCGTGGTCGTGGGGCGTTAACGGCAAATCCTCGAAGACCGATACGTCGGTACGGGCAGTGACGAAGAATATGGCCGGCCTCACCGCAATGGAAGCACAACGGCCGGTGGTCGGAAGTCCTCCAGGCGTCGCATTTCCTGGGGCTTGAGCGTCGGTCA
The DNA here is from genome assembly GCA_030143305.2 of Amblyomma americanum. Classification (NCBI taxonomy): domain Eukaryota; kingdom Metazoa; phylum Arthropoda; class Arachnida; order Ixodida; family Ixodidae; genus Amblyomma; species Amblyomma americanum. The sequence continues at coordinate 69,328 of JARKHS020007850.1, read as the reverse complement.
TAGGCTGGGCGGGCGGGGGCTGGGAGGCGGCGTTGTGGAACGATTGGCTCATCTCGGGGAGGACGTGGGGGTTGTCGCTGGGGCTGAGCAGTACTTACGGCAGCGGCGTAGGTCATGGCCTGGGGTTCTGTGGCCGTCGGGGTGCCAAGTGCCTGTTGCACTTCTTCCCGTACCACATCCATTAGAGTCGCTGCTTGTGGCTGTGGGGAAGATGGCAGTAATCGGCGTAGCTCCTCTCGGACGATTTCGCGGATAACTTCCCGCAAGCTGTCGCTGGTGGTGGCCGGCGTGTCCGAACGGATTGCACAGGCAGAGGAAGGGCGATTGTACTGCCGAGCTCGAACGTCGAGGGTCTTCTCAATCGTGCAGGCTTCTTGCATAAACTCCTCGACTGTTTTTGGCGGCTGGCGGACGAGGCTTGCAAAGAGTTGTTCTTTTACGCCATGCATTAAAAACTGAACTTTCTTTTCCTCGGTCATCCCGGGATCGGCGCGGCGAAATAGGCGCTTCATCTCCTCGACGTAACTGCGGACGGGCTCATTCGGAAGCTGGATCCTGGACTCGAGGAGTCGTTCGGCTCTTTCTTTCCTCACGACCCCGGTGAATACCTGCAATAGTTCTCTCTTCAATAGCTCCCATGTCGTAAGGGACGACTCGTAGTTTTCGTACCACGTGCGTGCGGAGCCATCCAATGAGAAAAAAACGTGTCCAATCTTTGCCGCGTCATCCCACTTGTTGAATGACGCCACGCGCTCAAATTGGTCCAACCATTCTTCAGGGTCTTCGCCTAGGGATCCATTGAAAGTTAGCGGCACCCGCGGCTGCTGCAGTATGATCGGTGTCGACATCTTTGGCGAGGTTGCAGCGCTGGTAGCAGCGTCTTTTAGCTGTCTGGTGCGGTCCGGCAGTTTCCCGAACTCAGGCTCCTCTCCCTGGAGACGTCGGCTGGCTCGCTGAGCTGCTGGTTCGTCCTCGGGTGTGAAGCGCTCAGGGCTGGGTTCACGACTTGAAGGGGGCGTCCGGAACATGGAAGTTACCCCGCACCTCCACCAGATGTCACGTAGTGGTGACGGCAGTCGAAGCGATGACTTGCACCCAAAATGGACTGAATCACTCGGCGGCGGCGAAGCGACAAGCGTGCTCGGCGGTGGTCGAACAGAATGCCCGCCGCTGTCGGCCGTGCTCAATTTAAAGCTGATAGCGAACATTCGAGATAAAGGGCGCAAAGTTACTAGAACATTCCGGAACAACGTAGAATCAGCTTTGCCTGGCTGCGATCAATCGAGATAAATCTAGTCGCGTCTCGCGTCGCAAACAAAGCGATTAGGTGGTGTCGCGGCAGATTTGAAAAACGAACAAACACTATTCGCGGCAGTATTGTTGAGGAGTGCACATTCATGAATAGGGATATAGAGTGCCTAACGGTGGAAACCAGCACGTTTTTAGTTGCTGACCTGTACAGACCACCGACTGGATACAAGCGGCATTTCCTACAGCATTTAGAAAATGTAATAATGTATTGTATTAATACTAATAATAAGTTCTTTCTCTTGGGAGACGTAAACATCAACACGTTGGATGACGAGTCTTCTGCGCGCGACTTGATGAATCTCTTATCCTCTTATTGGGTGCGAAAATGCTAATACCATGCCAACCCGAATTACGTCACAAAGTTCTACTTCTATAGATATATGTGTTTCAAACCTGAATGCGTCAGATTATAAAGCAGGGGCATTATCATGCGACATCAGAGACCATCTGCCCATACTCTTTGCCACACAACACACGCTAACCACGAACTATAAATGCAGCAGGCTTAAATATAGGGTGGTGAATGACTCCTCCTTAAGCTATTTTTATTCTTTATTTGAGCGGGCTGACTGTCAAACGTGTGCCTACAGCAGTATGCAAATTCTGCGTACGAGGTTTTTCTTCTGGTCTTTCTTAGTTGCTACAATGATGCGTTTCCGCTGAGGGAGTACAAAAAATACAACCGGAAAATTAAAAAGCCCTGGATTGAATCCGCCTTACTAAAACGCATTACGAAGAAAAAGAGCATGTTCCACAAATTCATAAAATCCAAAGACGGCGACTTGTTCAAAAAATTTTAAAATATCGCAATAAATGAAACGCTGATATCAAGAAAGCCAAACTTGCATATTATGAAACAATGTTTGCCAGGATAAGAACGGATCCGGCAAAGATCTGGAGGCTGGTAAATTACCTTACTGGCAGAAACCCATCACCGGTTAAGGCTGACCAAATAGTAATCAATGACTCCATAGTAGACACGACGCTAGCAGATCAAATTAACGAGTATTTCATTAATGCAGCCGTACCTCAGCCGTCTGTTCAACAAAGTGGGAACTACTGGCCTTCTTGTCGAGTAAATTCATTCGTTTTGGAAGCCGTTACTGAAAGAGAAATCAATGGTCTTATGATACAAATAAAATAATGTCGCAAGTGGGTATGATGAAATTAAGGTTGAACCTGTAAAACGAGTGTCATTATTAATCAGCCCTGTCCTAGCCTATCTCATTAATCTCACATTTTCTACTGTAGTCTTCCCGGATAAACTGAATTTGGCCAAAGTTATTCTAATGCACAAAGGAGGTAGAACTGACGATGTTATGAATTACCGACCGATCTCAGCGCTACCGGTGTTTTCAATCATTTACGAATTGTCTATCAATAACCGGCTGTCAAAATATCTAACCAAGTATCATATAATATCACCCTCGCAGTATGATTTTCAGAAAAATAAGACAACTCAGGACGCTCTTCTTGCCGTCAAGCAGCAAATAATAAGAAATTTTGAATATCGGCTCTTCACCTTAGGAATATTTCTCGATCTACGCAAAGCTTTTGATTCCGTTGACCACGAAATCTTAGCTATAAAATTAGACTGCTATGAAATTCGAGGCATCACAATGGACCTTATCAGGAGGTACTTATCGTTTCGGCGTCAGTTTGATAAATAGACTGTACTTCTTCAAAACAACTTGAAGTTAAACTAGGTGTCCCGCAAAGTTCGATATTAGGCCCGTTGCTTTTCCTTTTGTATATGAATGACATAAAGGAGCTACAAAGAACACCCACAATAACCATGTTTGAAGACGACAGTAGTTTATTCTTTTCAGTTAGAACACTGTATGACATCGAGAAATCGGCCAATCTGTATTTAAATGATTTATCCACATGGTTGCAACACAACAAACTTCAGTTAAATGCAGTAAAAACGAAGTACATAATATTTCAGCCCATCAATAAGCATAAAAAAATAATTAACTTACGGTACAGAGGACATATCTTAAAACAAGTAAGTGTGCCAAAGTTCCTTGGGGTATGGTTTAGTGAAGAGTTGTCTTGGTCCCCTTATGTTAATCATCTGCTGTCCGAACTCGCGACGTCTGTTGGATGTATTAGAAAAATAGCTTCTCTTCTACCTCTGTGACTAAAGCAATCATTATATTACTCTCTGTTCTATTCTAAACTTTTGTATGGCATTCTGGTCTGGGGAACAACGACAAAAGGGAACTATGATAGGCTACAACTGCTGCAAAAACATGTCCTCTGAAGTTTGTGAACCACACCGGCCCTATTAGAGTGGTGTCGACGCAACCACTTTTTCCCAGATGTGATGTTTTACCAGCAAGTAAAGTCTATTTATGGATACTGGGACATCAATTATATAAAAAGAAACTTCATAGTGTTTAGGCACCTGTTTTGGCTCAATATGATATTCGTAACCCCAAACGCAGAAATAAAAAAGTCAGCCCAATTTATGGAAAACAAGATCAGGAATACCAAGTAATAGACATGTTAAATAACTCGGCTTCTATTTTAGATTTCTGCCTACCGAAAAAAAGGTTCAAACGTGAACTGCGGGCAATTTTGTTTTCCGATGAGATTGTTAAGTAAATATGATAAATGTAAATTTTGTTTTCAATTATTCACTTCTTTTTACGTGTTTTTGTGATATTTGAGTGAATCTACAATGTGCTTTTTAAAAACTGTCCATAGTTCTTAAGTAAAGCCATATGTTGTATATATGCATGTACTATCTGTAACGCAGCTTCTCTTTTTTGTACCAGCTCTCTACTGTATTGCTGTAGGTTGCTCCTTTTGTTACGGGGGCAGAGACCTCGTCAGGCAACCATGCCTATGGTCTCTGCCACCCGCGGGATTATGTGATTTTTCTGCAAATAAAAACTGGCTGGCTGGCTGGCTGGCTGGCTGGCTGGCTGGCTGGCTGGCTGGCTGGCTGGCTGGCTGGCTGGCCTCCCCTGTTGAACCTGCTAACCCTTGCCTCCGCCTGCCACGGCCGAGCAGAGATATCACGCGCATGGTGTGACCAGCTGGAGCACTCCGCGAAGCCTTGTAATCTAGTCAGCGTTTGCTCAGCAAGGCGGACTGGCGCAGGCGAAGATTTCTCTCTGTGGAAGCAAGAAGTGAGATGAAGGGCCATGAAATGCAGACAGAAACAAGCACCGGATGCGCCAAAAGGACATCTGTACGCACGAGAGAGTGAACCTAAATTTTGTAGCCCTACCGTACAAGCACAGGCTCTTTTCTTTTCGTTACATAACCTACCTTGTCCACTACATCTTTTCCTGGTCTTCTTTTTTCACGACTGAATAGTCCTGGTCTTCACCTGCGCCCGTGGTCTCATATCTTCGCACCTATCAACCCCCGCTACTAATCTTCACAACCTCTGAAATATATCCGCCAACCGCACTGATCATTCCCACGCTTCGCTTTGGCTCAGCAATAAGTATTTTATCTGCCCTGTTGTGGGATGCAGTTTCATTCATGCGGCACGGGCGCTAGTGTTCTGATAGCGAAGAATGCAAAAACGGCGTACAATTCATTATGTCAGTGCAGGTAAGAGAAGCCCCTAAGGACAAAATTAAGTCTATGCCCTACACGGACCGCCTGATGGACTAGAGAGTTTTATTGGAAATGTACAGTGTATGCACCTATCATATTTAGAGCTACTTGTTATTCCAGACTGAAGTTGTGCCGCTCGGCCACTTCTATTTAGATGCATAAGAAAATTCTCGTCTCCATTCGACTGACGTCACACAGATGGACGAGGTATTCGGTGGCCAACAGGGTTGCTGTTAGCAGCGAAGTGAGTCCAACGTGCAGGGGTCGCTAGCGTATGCCAACACAAATTCGAGATGCTCGGTTTATTGAAAAATCAAAGGAATAGGTAACATGATAAAATGCTAAAATGAACGGATGAAAGCTAGAGCACGAAGGCATCATCGCGCGCGTGGATGTGTACTAACTAGTGGAATCCATGGACTGTGAGATTGTTTCTTGCTATGTTATTATCTTGTTTTTTTTTCATCCCTCTTTTTTCTATCAAATTGCGTTTTCTTCGTTTAGCTTTATTTCATTTGACTTGAATTGTCTTTTAGCCCGGAAAAGCGTTGCTAGCCTGGCCTCGCTCCTTTAAACCGCTACATCGTTAAGGAGCTCGTGTCGCAGAAAATCCGGCCTCGTCAGTGTCGATGTCGTTGACTGTGAGCCAAAAAACCCTAAATATTTTCCTCTAGGAGTCACGTAGGTCGCGTGATCATGCAGCGGCCTCACAAATTGCCCACCGTTGTAGCTGGCAGTTAACTTAATGACTAGTTGCGAGAAGTTGCTTGGCAAGAACAATCTGCTTCGCACAAGCCCCCCGTTGGCACCACCTGCGATGGCGGAGCAGTGGCGCATCGCTTAACCTCTGCATCAGTACGAAAGAAGTGGTATGAGGTCTGCCAGGGATCTATGGATACATTGTACAGAATGGCTAATTCTCTGTATACGTGCATTAACCCACTACACTATTGCGTCATGCCCTTAATGCGGCTCTTAAGTGTCCCCACCAGTTTTTCTTTGTTTTCTCATCTTTTTCTTAGAGGACCAATAAAAAGGTAAAGTGGTGGGTCGCACCGATTACTGCACTAGGCAAAAATATTCTTCGCTTTGTTTGAGCATTAATCTTCATGAGAACTTTATTTTTACTGATGAGGAGGGCTGTCGAGCAACTTCTCGGTGTGCAGTGCTAACATGTGCAGTGTTAGCTGGGAGCGCGCATTCATGCCTACTTGCGGTGCGTGTGCAGTGTATAGGAGAGGTCAGCAGGGCCACGCCTGTCTAATGCGACAGACGTTACCCGTCCTGTGTTGTCGCAGTTAAGTACTCTCAATGCGTACGGCTTTTAGAACCCAAGTATTCCCGGTCAACAGCTCCATTTCCACCCTTTATCACGTTGTACACGATACCAGCGGCACAATTCGAAGTACCACGTCACTCGTCTCGGTCGGGTATCGGGCTGGTGAACAATGTGGAAGTTAGACAAACATAAACGAACGACAAAGAATGAAGATTAATTCGTTCTGTTTGCCTCTAGCGACTGTTTTAATTTCCGCTCCGCCTGCTGATCTCGTAAGGGGGCTCGGGATAAATATCTATCGCACGTTTTCCGCAATAACAGCTGCGGCACTTTGCAGAACACTTGATACGGGCACTGCCTTAAGGCTGCATCTTTGGAAAGCAACTGCAGCACTTGTGCATCGGGCGGTTTACGATCCAAAACTCGTCTGCTTGGATTGCATCGGTATGACCATGCGCTACGCATCTGCATCGTTTTCAGCACTCATTTGGATGACTCTGCCGCCATTGCTCATTTTTTGGTTTTCAGGTTGTCTCCGTAAGAGCAAAAGAAAAATCAATGGATGGAAACGGCACTAGCGGCCAGTTTCTATTTTTACGTTCTCCTGCCGTTTGTCCATTGACAAGTGCTTGTAGTCATTTGAGAGATTATCTTAGCCGAGACTTGTGCTAGCGGAAACGTATAGCGACTTACTGGACGGCGGCTGCGCACGCCCCGGCTGGCAGCACCCCTGCCACTGCGCATTTGAAGCCGTCGTCCAGTAAACCGGCAAACGTCTACGCTAATACGTCTCTCTATGCTAAATCTTTCTCTTGAAAGTATCGCCATCCTCAAACTCACGCTCACATACCTTAGCAGTGCGATAGGGGTGACTGTCCTCGCGACGCAATATCTCCTCCAACATTTTATCCTAGCTGTCGTCGCGAGGCGGTGTAAAAACAAATGTATCGACGATTACGGTACTACTTGATGCGAAATTTGAACTGAGCTTGATTTTGCGATATATTGGGGCAGAAATATTGGACGGCGCTTCATCTGCTCTTAAGAGCACAGTGCGAGGTCCTGCAGCTTCGCCGCACGGGCCCTCTGAACTATCGCACTAAATCATCGCTCCTTAAGGTATCCAGCGTCTAGTAGGAAAGTTACTGCGCCGTTTTGTTTCCTCGAAAACAACTAATTTCATAAGCTTGACGGCTGTCTGATAACGCGTTTAGGAAGTCATTACTCAACAGCCGCCCGAAACTGAGCCCAACCCTTCTCGCCTGCACATGTCGTGGCCTCGTCCTCCACCTTACAGTTTCACAATTTTCTCTTCCACCACATGCCCCCTCTTCCGCCAGTTCAGTCTCGCCCTTCCTTCGTTGTCATCCTTCACCGCACTCTTCGCTTTGCTATACTCTCCTGGTTAGGAAACCGGCGCCAAAAAGCAGCGTTCTAAAATGATGATCAGTGGCATCGTGTCTGTTGCCACTCGTGCAGCCGGGCGCAAAGCTGGATGGCGTTCATTTATTTGTTTTATTCACAGTACACTGCAGACCCTAAATGGATCCTGACAGGAGAGGCAAAAAGGCATAAAAGAAACACAGCAAATAACATCGCAGAACAAATATAAATAATGGCACAGAACAAGAAACAAGCACTCAGCAACTGTGAACAAGCAATTTTGTCAAAGGCATTGATGTTGTTTAGTAGATCATGCGGGAGTTCATTACATTGCGTTATTGTGCGCGGAAAGAGTGAGTACTTAAAAACATTGACCCTAGCGTTGTACGGTGTTAGTGATTTCAGGTGATTATTTCTTGTTAGTCGCGTTGTGCTGTGTAACAAAAGATTTTTGAGTAACAAAAGAAGCTTCGAGCTTTGATTTTTTCTTTCTGTTTGCAGTGTCTGTATGTTGTGTTGCGCCATCAGAGCGGTTGGTGAGTCAGTGGAACGGTATTTGTTAAAAATGAATTTAACAGATTTTAGCTGGATCATTTTAGCTGGATTAACATGTCGATGTTGTGTTTGTGTAAGGGTCCCAGATGGTGCATGCGTACTCTAGTTTATGTCTGATGATGGACGTGTAGGCTAGGAGCTTTGCACTAGCAGGGCCAGCTTTTATGTTATGTGTAACACTACAGCAAAGATTGTAGTTTTGAAATACATGGGCTGCTTTTTAAAGCAGACGAAGAATTGAAATCCTTCATATGCGACTTAGCCGGACGACCGAGCATAATTAACTTCCAGGCAGATGAAATTTTCAGGATACATCTTTTGCTGACCATGCATAAATCTAACTCCAACTCTAGTTGAGGAATACGATAACTTACACCTTAGGCTACAGTATTCTGCGATATGGAATAACGGTTTACGGGAATTGTGCAGTTCCAAAGCATAAAAGAATAAACGCTATACTGCACTCCCTCTTAAAACACACATGATTTACGCTTGAATGTTGATGCAGAACTGGTCAGTACCCTTTCAATGACGAATTTAAATAAACTTCAGGCAGACGGTTGTTTTAAAACATGTATGGTCCACAAAATTCCTAGTTTCACAGTTTACTCCCATTTCTTATTGACCAATGAGAGCTTTTTGAGACCACGATGCTCTACAAGGTACGGCACTAGAATAGGCGCTCATTGCGTTCTAACCTACTTTGTGTGCAAAAACCAAATACAAGTTAAAGAGACGGTTAAGGCGTCTTTTCAAAGGCTCACTTTTCGCATCACATTTCGGTATGCCTGCATTGCTCGAGTTCATGGACATGCAATCGTCTTTGTACCACGGCAGGCTGACTGGCGCGTGCTATTGTTTGTTGTTCTTCCAACAATTCTGATGAGATGTATTGCTGTTAGTGTGTTCACTTTCTTGTTTTGCTGAAAGCAAAATGTTCTAGGTAGACACTGCGTTTTAAAATTTTTTTCTCATGTACCGTTTAGTGGAGGTCCCAGACTTCTTCTGGGCACGTGTACAGTGTGTCATTTTGCTGCTTGCGAGGCGCTGCCGTTGAAGCAACCAAAAGATTTCTCACGCTTTAATATTTATACTGCATTCATTTTCGTTGTATGTAATAAATGCGCTAGTACAACTATTGCTCGCTTGAAGCACTCAAGTGCATATATTTCACCCCACTGAATATGTGATAATCACTACGTACACCATCCATGCAATGGTTAGCTTGAAAATACGACTATAACCTCTCTTTACTGCCGCATATGAAACTGGCGCCCCGGCCAACCATGAAAAAAACAACTCGACTACAGCGCCACTAGTTTGCATGCCGATCTTAGTGTTACTGTATAGTTATCCATCATAGAGATATGCAGGAATTCTGTAAAGATGAGGTTTCATGATTGGCTGAGCCATTGTTGAGCAGGAAACGTAGGCTCAGAAGTAACAATAAACCGCATATCAAGGCAAACGTGCAAGAAATGCCATAAGCGTTTGCATACCGTCTACCACTCGCATTCAGTTTATTGAAGCAATGCAATAAGCACTTTCAAAAAATTTCATCTGCGCGCAGTGGAGAGCACCGTAGTGAAGCGCCGATTCAGAGGCTGCATCCAAGTTTTCGGCTCAACACCAGCCAAGCTGGAAACGAAACCTCACCTTCCCGGCATTCAGCGGTGGATGAAGAGCTCATCAATAAACTCGCGGAGATGGGGGAACCACCCTCCCCTCTTGGCAATGTTCGGAAACTTGTCTGTTCTCTCTCGATCGGAGAAGCGAAAACGGCCTAAGCACTTCGGGCTACACCAACTTTCCACCATGGGCTACGCACGTGCAGCGCCATCAAGACCCACATCTTTTTGCCTATAAACAATTCCAGCTTACCTTATTAAAAATCTGGCCGACAACCAGGCAGACCCCTCCTGTTCCATTGAAGTCCCTCCTCCTGCTTGTCCTCCTTATTAAAAGTTTGGTTGCTATTTTCAATCCAACATTCAAAAAACACTCTGAAAAGTAAAGTTTCGAGCTTCAACCATGTGAGAAGATTGTCGGGCATACCATGTTGTTTGAGTAGTTGAAACTTGGGAATTCCAACTAGCACACGATAAAAATAAACTTTAAAATGTTTGGGGTTCGTTTCTTCTGCTGTTCGCTGTACCGTGGGCTTGGTCATTGCTGCTGATCCTGTACCTTGGCAGACTGGACCGCGCATTCCTGCCACCTTCCGCATTTTGTACTTGCACACACCCGGCCGCCGCGCGCTGGCTCTCAGGTGCGTTTGGTTTTCTGCGGATGGTTGGAATTCAGGTAGCAGCATCTCACCGCTGCCATCAGTTGTTGAGATTCAGGTAGCCTGACTGGGCCGGAGAAGAGACGAGGACGATCGGAGGAAGAAAATTTAGAAAACTTTATACAAGGACTATTTACATATTGTACAAGTACGGGCAACTGAGAGTGCTTCTCAGTAAAGAGAGCTTCTTAACAGTCGGGAGTCTCTCCCAGCAAAGGGTATCTCTCAAGAGGGGGGCTCTCTTCTGGTACTAAACCAGCAGCTCCTTAAATACTCTTCCTATTCCCCAGATCCCTAGCTGGGGAATATAGTTCGAAGAATTATGTCCAATCACACGATGGACTGATGGTACCACCCACGGCAGGGCGCTCCTGATGTTCTCCCGCAGCTCGGTCGAGGGAATAGGAACAGGACCCGGTCACGTTGTCGTCCACGTGGCCTCTAGGTGTGCGCGCACGTGTCCTGACCGTGCCCATGTGGACCCGGAAGGCACCTGCATGACACAGGAATGCAGGCTGTCTCCCAGCAGGGGCTCAAAGCTCTTGCACTGATGACCGGAACGCGGAACCTCGGTCGAAGGTGTGGCACTCGGGCAATTGTTCAACCCCAGCGTGACTGAAAAGGGCAACACTGATCTTGTACATCGTCGTCTGAGGACCGGAACGTATACATGGGGACGCTATAGTCGTCGCTGCTTCCGGCATTTCTGAACAATACGTGGGGACGCTATGGTCGTCGCTGCATCCGGCATTCTTGTTGAAACACGTGCGGACGCTATTATCGTCGCTGCTTCCGGCATTCCTGCAGCCACGTCTCCCCCAGATGGTTCACCACCCTCGCGGTGGTCCTCAGGAAATCACCCCCATGTCCAAATTCGCCGAACTCAACAGCAGGAAGAAAGTGCGAGAACAACAGCACCCCCGCCGCCAGATATTGCGCCCGGAAGATGAACTGCTCGCACGTAGCTCGGCTGACTGGGCGTGCCAGGAACCAGATGCTCTCTAGGAGTCTTCGGATGACCTTCAGTGCCGAAGCTCGGCATCGCTTCTCCTCGTCGGATGGCCGTTTTGGGAAATTCGCAGCAATGCTAGCCAAAAGGGATCACAGACTCCAAGCCACACCCGACAAAAGCATGTGCCCTAAGAACCCACTAATCCCGCCAGACCAAAACTCAGGGCTAAAACTGCACTTATCAAAAAACTTCAACTAAAACTTGAAGAGATCAAATGTTTTGCCTGAATGAACACATGGTGTCTCCCGACGAGGAGTTTAGACAGGGCACCTGTCAAAGGCGTGTGCTCCCGCTCGAGGCGCGCCTGGAAGGAAAAAAAAATTCCCTATATGAAATCAGGTTGGTGCTTAGAGGGCACGCGGTACGGGAATAAGTTACTATATTTGGCCGACGTGGCGTTCAATTTTGCCCGCCCCAATACCTCAGAGTCAAGGCACGTTACACCACTCGCTCTTACTTATCCTGGACGCAATAAGGAAAACGTACTCCTAGGTATGTTACCTGATTATGAACAACCTTACTACAAAGAAAGTGGGAGATATACGCTCTCCATTAGAAAGTGAATATGAAAAAATCTTCAAAACTTAAATTTTGGGGGACATCCCCCTTTGGTAAAATCTTTACCAGCTAAAAGACTCGGCTTAGCCCGTCGGCATTTGTGTGGAGCTTGCCTTTCTTGTAGCGAAACTCGAAGCTGTGGTGCTGGAGTGCCAGGCTCCACCTCAGTAGACGATCATTTTTGGGCGACATATTCTGCAGCCAGGTCAAAGGGCAATGATCCGTTTCCACTGTGAAACGGGACCCGGAGACGTAGCATGCAAGTTTGTCTATAGCCCAAACGAGGCATGCGCATTCTTTTTCAGACGTGCTATATGCCAATTCCCGCGTGCTGAGCTTGCGGCTCAAGTAAAAGACAGGCCGTGTGTGCCTGTCATCGCTTTCCTGGCAAAGAATAGCGCCTAACCCGCAGTCGCGGGGATGACATTGTATGATAAAGGCTCCGAGAAATCTGGCGCGGCCAGTATTGGCCGCTCGCTTAGGGCCGATTTCAGACTCTGAAGTGCCTTTTCTTTCTTTTGGTCCCAAGAAAGATTGCTAGGCTCACTTTTTCTCAGCGCGTCGGTAAGGGGGCTGGCTAAATCAGAGTAGCCCTTTACATAATGCTGATAATAGCCTGCTAGGCCAAGAAAATCCCTGAGTTCCGATTTTGTGGTTGGGCGACGGTACTCCACCGCGGCAGCCACTTTAAGTTCTGCAGGTCTGCGTTTGCCTCGTCCAACCACGTGTCCAAGATAGTTCGCTTCGGCGCACCCCGGGTGACATTTTCCCGCCCTTACTGTTAAACAAACCTCAAGCAGTCGGCTCAACACAATACGCAGGTGTTCAATGTGCTCCTCCGAGTTTTGTGAGGAAACGGCCACGTCGTCAAGGTAGAGGAGAGCGAAATCTGCAAGTCCCCGCAGCACTTGATCCATTAAATTTGAAAAACAGTACGCAGCATTTTTCAAGCCGAAGCTCAACATTACAGGGCGAAACGTGCCCGCGGGGGACACGAATTCTGCGTACCTGCTGGCGCGCTCAGTGAGTGGCACCTGCCAGTAACCACGAACTAAATCCAGTGTGGATATATATTCTGATTTAGCTACAGTTTCAACCCTCTCCTCGATGTTCGGAATGGGGTAGGTCTGGTCCACTGTGATTGAATTCAGTCTGCGGTAGTCCACGCAAGGTCTTAGATCTTTGCCTGGAACCTCTACAATAATGATTGGTGACGTATACTCACTTTCGCAGGGCACTATGACGCCAAATTCGCACATAATGCGGATCTCCGTCTCAATTATTTCCTTTTGTCTTAGAGAGACATGGTACGGTTTGCTCCTGATCGGCTGTTCGCTGGACAGCTGAATGTCGTGTTCGATGAGGGTTGTTTTTCCTGGCTTGTTTGAAAACACCGCCTCAAAGTCGCGAACGACGTTTTTCATGTCTCTTCGTTGACTTTCCGTCAAACGTGGCTCTCTGTCGATTGAAGTTAGCAGCTCATTCGCTGCTTGCTCTTCCTCGTGTGGGACATAAGGTATGTTTGAGATCTCTTCTTCTGGCATGTTCAACGCCATGTTAACCATGGCCTCACGCTGCAGATAAGGCTTCATAAAATAACCGCGGTTTATTTGATTGGGTTTTTTCTTAAATTCTATCGCATAGTTGGTGTCCGAAAGCTTGGACACCACCTTTGATGGCCCTTCCCATTGAACCTCAAGCTTGTTCCTTTTTGACCGACGCATCAACATCACCTGGTCACCAGGTTGAAAGGTGCGCTCGCGTGCCGATTTGTCGCAGTGCGCTTTAGACAGTGACTGCACTGCTGTGACATTTGCTTCCACGAGGTCTCTGGTTTTCTGAAGTCTTTCCAGTAGCTTCAGGACGTATTCCACCGCACAGGGATCCTCTCCGTAACCCTCCCGTGACTCCCTCAGCATGCGCGATCGGGTCCTCAAGTCACGCCCGTAGAATAGTTCAGTGGGGCTAAATCCTGTGCTTTCGTGGGGGACGGATCTCATTGCAAAGAGTGCTGCTGGAATGCAGCCTTCCCTATCTCCTTTATGCTCACAACAAAGAGACCTATTTATCCGCTTTAGCACTGAGTGCATACGCTCTACTGGATTGGACTGTGGGTAGTGAATGGAACTGCGGATTATTTTAATCCCACACCGTTCAAAGAACGTTGTTGTCAAGCAGCTTGTGAGCACGCTCCCGTTATCGCTTCGTATCTCTGCAGGGAACCCCACGCGAGAGAAAATTAACAAAAGGGCGTCAACAACACATGCGGAACTTAGCTCATTCAAGGGAATGGCCTCGGGAAATTTGGTTGCCACGCACAGTAAGGTCAGAATGTAGCGACAGCCAGAGCTGGACGCCGGCAGTGGGCCGACAGTATCTATTACAAGGCGCCGAAAGGGCTCTGTAATGATGGGAACTAGTGTCATGGGCGCTTAACCATTTATCCGTCGACTTACCGACCCGCTGGCAGATGTCGCAAGATCTAACAAGCTGTTCCACATCTTTCCAGCAGCGAGGCCAGTAATATTCGAGGACTAATCTAGCTTTTGTTTTCTTTATGCCCAGGTGACCAGACCATGCATTTCCGTGGGCGAGCTCTAGAAGCTGCCGCCGATACTTCTCAGGCACTAGGAGTTGCTCATATGCGCGTCCCTTTGAGTCGCAGTGTTTCCGGTACTAAAGGCGTGATTTTTCGTGAAAGCTGATGTTATTTCCGGCGACTTCCTATATCACATTATTGCTTAGAGCTCTTAACGATGGGTCTTTTTCTGCTCTGCAGTGAGTGCTTTCCTACCAACCTTAGTCAACCCCTCCCAACAAGTCGAAGCAGGTGTTAATGTCGAACCCTTCGCGTTGGTCCCTGTTGCCCCATTCTCTACGGAATCGGCAATTCCTTGGATTTCATGAGCTACCGCTGGTTCGGGAGCACCTTCATGGTCATACACATGCGGTTTAGACGGATTAGTTTTTCTGCAAGAATCCCCCGGCTGGTCGGGAGAATGGTTCAGTGCCTGCTCATTTATCGGAGCGCAGTCGAGATTCTTTGCGAGCTCTCGCGCTCGAGAACGTGTTGGCGCATTGCAAGCCAAGCTCGAGGTGAAAGAGAGACCTTCCTCTTTCAGCAGCTGCTCGGATTTGTTCGAAAACAGGTAGGGCAAGTGTGTCGGCATGTTTGCGCTAGCTGCCACTTCTGTGTCTAGCCTGCCGAAAGTCCCCTCTAGAGTCACCTTCGCTATAGGCAAGCCTGCACTCTGTTCTTCGGCGACCTGCTTAATACAGGCGCATTCGCCGGCGTAGTCCGTGCAAGAAACACAGGACGGGTGAGCAACATCCATGGTAGCCGCTGAATCCAACAGTGCTTTGAATTTCTTGCCATTTATCACCACGTCCCGCATGTATGGCTCCAGCAATTTGAGGTTTTCCTCCGACTCTCGCATGCACGCGAACGCCATCTTTTGCTGTTTGCAGGTCATTGACATGTGACCCTCCTTTTTGCAATTACAGCAAACAATGATCTTTCGCGCTTCAAACGCGCGAGGTCCAGGTGCCTGCTGTTTCGGCGAATCGGCCGATTTGGGTGACTCAAACTTTTTCTCGCTACCTCCTCCTTTTGATCCCGCATCCTCTTCTCAGTGATCCCGGCGTGCTGGTCGCACTCTTCGATCGGGGATTCTCTTTAAATAGGTTTCTTTCTTTCCTAACCTGTTATCGTACCCTGCCTTGCTTTGGAGGTCTCGGTGAACGTAATAATCGTCTACGAGCTGTGCCGGTTTGTCTAGGTCTATATCTGTTAGCCTATCTTGCAGCCATATCCTCAGATCTTCTGGAATCGCGCTATAGTACTGCTCTAGTGCGATGCACTCCAGTACCTTGTCATGACTTCCGTGCACCTCAGCGGTCTTAAGCCGCTAGTTTAAACTGACTTTAAGCCGGTACGCGAAGTCAGTATGCGACTCTCCGCCTTTCTTTGTCTGCCTGAATCGCTGCCTAAAGGCTTCAGCAGAAAGCCGGTACTTTCCAAGCAGTGCGCCCTTTACCTTCTCGTAGTCATCACACGCTTGCCGTGAGAGGTGAGCAACCACTTCGGCCGCCTCGCACCGAAGGAGAGGAATTAACTTCTCCGACCAAGCGCTCTTGTCGATGTGCACCTTCCCGCATGCGCGGTTGAAATTTACCAAGAAGAGTGCAATATCGCCTACCACGCGGTATGGTGAGACGAGATCCTGCAAACTCTTCCTCCCCTGCTCCTCTACCGAAGCTATAGGGCTAAGACGCGCCATATTCCCTCCGTTCGATGCGATTTCGAGCTCCTTCATTTTTTGAGCATGTTCTCTCGCTTTTTCTTCTGCGTCAGGGACCTCCCGTCTCTCTTGAGCTACCGATTGATTGATTGTAAAACATTTTATTCGCCGGGAAGAGCTTGGCAAGAAGTCGCGTTAAGTGGTCGAGAGTACATAGCCCTCGACGACTTTGTCAGCCCACTCCACCGCCAAAACTTGCGTTCTGGGGTCAGAGCTAGCCAGCACGGTCTCCCACCGCTCGAGAGAAGGAGCTGTAACTAGATCACCCGGAGGTGGCTCTATTTTGCAGTCCCACAGGATGTGATCGTAGGTAGCACGTTGGCCACAGTGTTTGCAGTTTGGGTTGTAAAGATCTGGATAAATGTGCGCGAGGAGTGATGGGGTGCGTATCGATCTCGTCTGTAGACGACGCCACGTAACCTCTTGTTCTTTAGTAAGTCTTTTGTCTGGAGGGGGGAAAATTCTCCTCTCTAGTTTAAAATGATTGGTGAGATCATGATATGTGATCATTGAGTCCTTCGTGAAATTCAGGGAGCCAGACTCATCCACTGCCCGGTCGACGAAACCTCGGGCTTTATTGTGGGCTGCCTCGTTCCCCGGATTCCCCGAATGGGCTGGGACCCATATCAATTCGGAATAATTTGGTGAGAATTTGGTTGCGTTAAGGATTCTAAGGGAGGTGTTTGTAATTCGCCCTTTAGCGAAATTATTGATACCCATTTTGGAATCGCTGAGGATGATGCTCCCTTGGGTATGTGCTAGGGCGAGGGCTATAGCCGCCTCTTCTGCCGTTTCAGAGGATTTCGTTTTGATTGTCGCCGAGACGATGTGGTCACCATTCTCGTTCACAACCACAACTGCAAAGGCATTGGTATTTTTGTATTCTGCCGCATCTACATAAAGTGTTGCAGCACACTATCTGTATTTCTTATATAAGGCTTTGGCTCGTGCTTGTCTTCTACCCTCATGGTGTAAGGGGTGCATGTTTTTGGGGAGTGGTTTGATTAGTAGGGCCGTCCTATAGGCGCGGGGTAAGTCTACTTTAGCATCGTGATTCGTAGGTTGAAAGTTAATTCCGAGCCTGGTAAGAATACTCCTGCCAGTTCTGGAATTGGCTAATCGCGCTGTTTGAGCCATTAAATGGGCTTCTTTCAGTTCATTGTAGGTGTTATGTATTCCTAACCTCATAAGCCTTTCGGTTGAGGCATTTAGTGGGAGTCCTAACGCAGCCTTATAGGCCTGCCGTATCATGCTATCCAATTTGTCCTTTTCTGCTTTCGAAAATTTCAGATAAGGGGTGGCATAGAGTATCCTGCTCAGCGCAAAGGCCTGCACTAGGCGGCATAAATCTCTTTCCCTCACCCCTTGTCTGCGGTTAGCTATGCGGCGGAGTAATCGCGCCGTCGCTTCTACCGTGCGTTTTAGCTTAGTGAGTGTGTCAGTATTTTTTCCATTTGTTTGTAAATACAACCCCAGTATTCTCATGGTCTGTACCTCTTTGACAGATCGTCCATTAACATAGACGTTTATTTGCGGGGGGGATGTCGTGGTACGCCTACCTCTTTGTTTACGACGGATCACGAAGAGTTCAGATTTTTGCTCAGAACAAGTGAGGCCGGAATCCCATGCGCATGCCTCGATGATGTCCACTGCTGCTTGGAGTGTGTCTTCTATGTAGCCTTCGCATCCTTTGGTTACCCAAAGTGTGATGTCATCTGCATAGAACGTGTGATGTAGGTCTGGTATTTGTGCCAGTTTGGGGGGAATTTTGATGAGGGAGAGGTTAAAAAGGAAAGGGGACAGGACGGAGCCCTGTGGCGTTCCTTTACTTCCTAGTTTGATTGGGGCAGACTCTATTGTTCCGACCGTTATCACTGCTGTTCTGTTAGTGAGGAAGGATCGGATGTAGTTGTACGTCCTTTCTCCGGGGTTGATTTCTGACAAGTTTGTCAAGATGGCTTTGTGGGTGACGTTGTCGAAAGCTTTAACAAGGTCTAAACCCAATATTGCTTTCTTTCCTGTTCCCTCGTCAGCTTCAATTATGTCCTTGTTAAGCTGCAAGAGAATGTCCTGGGTAGATAGTTGGGCCCTGAATCCTAACATTGTTTCAGGTAGGAGGTTCATGTCCTCCGCATAGTTTTGGAGCCTATTGAGGATGACATGCTCCATGAGTTTGCCTAGGCATGAAGTTAATGAAATTGGCCGTAGATTCTCAGTGCTGAGTTTCTTACCCGCTTTAGGAATAAAAGTGATTTTCGCGTGTTTCCACTCTGGTGGTATGTTGCCTGCATGCCAGTATTTGTTCATAAGGTCTGTAACCGCCGCGATCGACGTTGCGTCTAAGTTCCTGAGAGTCTTATTTGTAACTTTGTCTGGTCCTGCCGCAGATGTTGTCCGCAGTTTTCCAATTGCGTACCAGACCTCTGCGTCTGTGATGTCTGCGTCTAAATTTGGATTAGGAGTCCCCCGGTAGTCTGGTTGTGTGGTACTATCATCCGTGTTTAGATAACGTTCTGCTAGCTCTTTGATTAGGTCTTCAGTTGTACCCTCATATTTATGTATGAGTCTGTACAGTTGACTTTGTTGCACGGGACGTGTTTGTTCTGGATCGAGCAGGTGTCTTAGAAGATGCCATGTCTTCTTATTTCCGAGCTGTCCATTGACGCTTTCACATATTTGGTTCCATTGTTGTGTTTGGAGAGTAAGTGTATGTTCCTCGATTCGCCTCTCGATTTCAGCAATCTTTTGCGTAGTCGCTTGTTGTGTTTTTGCTGCTTCCAGCGTTTTTGGAGGCCTTTTTGTGCCTGCCACAGGTGTAACAGTTTTGAGTCTGCAATCTGCTCCTCCTTCTCAACTTGCACCACAACGCTAGTGGAGCTGACATCCTCATTCAGGGAGATAACCCAGTCGCTAAGGTTAGAGATCTCCTTTGGAGCTGTTTTGTCGCGAAGTTGCCTGAACTTGTCCCAATCCGTGGTTCGTATTTCTTTTGCTTTGTTTTTAAGTTTTGTCGTGGGGAACGTGATGCTAAGGATGAAGTGATCACTGCCAAGGCTTTGCCCGGTGTTGACCCACTTTGCGTCCTTGACGTTTTTAGAGAGGGATAAGTCTGGAGATGTGTCTACACATACACTGTTACCCATGCGTGTGTGGTCGCTCGGGTTGTTTAGCGTTGTGAGCCCTAGTGACTGTATGATTTGCCAGAGCAGGTTCCCTTTCGGAGTTGCTTTGGTATATCCCCATGCTGGGTGTTGAGCGTTGAAGTCTCCCACAATTAATAGTTGAGCCCTAGCAGCCAGCTTTACTGTGTTTATCAACAAGTGTGGGAGTCCATTGCCTTTGTTTCTGGGAGGGTTGTATACATTCAGGATGAAGAGATTTGAGCCTCCTTTTTGCCTTGGTACTATTTCAAGTAGGGTGTAATCTTCTTCCGAATCATTTATAAAATGTTGAATTGCGGTGATATTTCTATGCACCAGAGTGGCTGTGAAGGAGCCGGCTGCGTTACTAGTATCATAATGAGGTGGCAGATATGCTTTATAGCCTGGCAGTGTAGCCCTGCCGCTAGCTTCTTGCAATGCAATCACGTCTGGGGTTGGAACAGACGGTGCTTGTTGGATGTGGAGCTGCAAGTGGGCCCGCTTGCGGCGGAAGCCTCTGCAGTTCCATTGCCAAATTTCAAATTTTTGGCGTGGTGCCATGTTGGGTTATAGATGGTTGTGGCGTCGTGGACAGATCCACGGTGGGGGGTAGGCGGGCCTCGATAGTTGTAAGCCTATCCATTATTTGCTGCATGCAGGTGGCTATTTGGGATACCTGTCCCTCTAGTGTTGCAAAGCGAATATCTATCTCTGCAAATTTGGTAGTAACGAGGCCTTGGAAGGTAGCTTGTTCTGTTGATATAGCGCTAGTTCTCTCTGACAGAGTATTGATGTCTGCCCTGAGTTTGGTAGGCGCTTTCGACGGCTGCGGGGTGTCGGCTTCCGAAGCCTCGGCCTTTCTTTTGGATTCCTCGCCTTCTTTTGTAGGATGCGGTCTTTTAGTTGCTATTCTGGCGTCTGTGTCCGTCGCGTTATGGGCTGAAGACTGGGACGCGTTGGAGGGAGTGTGGCAAATAGCGTCTGTTTCCATCGCATTATTGGTCGAATCCTGGGACGCGGTGGGTGGCATTCTAGCCGCAGTGGCATTCTGTACCTGATGCGCTTGTAACAGGCGTTTAATGTCAGCCAACTCTTTTTTAAGGCTGGCAATTTCTCTGTCTCGGGATTGTAGTTGGATCTGAAACTCCTTCTCTCGAGCGTCAATAGATTGGGAGGCCTCTGCTGGCCAGCTCACCTTTTTATTGGAGCGGCTATCGCTGCGTCCGCGGCTTGAGCTTCTCTTGTCGTTCCCTGCAGGGTTCCCCAGGGGCGGGAAGGAGCTGGAGTTGTTCCGGCTGTGGCTTCCTCCTTTTCCGGTAGCACCGTGTTCCTTCTTCCTGGGCCTAGACTGGTGTCCGTGTAGTGATGAGTCGTTGTCCCCTTGCTTGGGTGTCTGGTTGCCATGGGGCGTTCCTTGTTTGTTCTTGTTGATCAGCCGGAATTTGCAGTTCCGGCTGCCTGTGTTGTGGCCCCCGTTGCAGACGATGCATACGGGTTGGCAGGTTGGCTGTTCTCCCTCAGGTGGAGGCGAGTGATTTTCTCCGCAGCGGCGGCAAAGGTTCGTTGTAGGTTTGTAGCAGACATCGGCCCGGTGTCCTACTCTCCTGCAGTTGTAGCATACCTCATGTTGCTCCCTGAAGGGGTGGACCCGAAAGACGCCGCACTGATAGATTACTTGGCTGGGTAGCTTCTTTCCAAAAAAGGTGATTTGTATTGTTCTGGATTTCCCGATCCTTCGGGCATCCACAACTTCTATTCCTTCGTTTCGGTTTCCGAAGCCTTGGCGAACCGCTTCGGGCGAGTCTCCCGCGTAGGCGTTGTAAATGACCCCTTTTACCGAGTCTTCGGGCGCCGCCACGTACGACGTTACGTTGTAGGTTTGATCTTGGAGGTTCAGTTTTTCAATATTGGCGTATGCAGTCGCCCGTTGACGATCGGGCGTGCATAGCGTAAAGGTGTTGTTGGCCGTATTGACTCTGATAATGTCTTCATTCTTCACCGTATCATACGGCAGCCTGGCCACCTCGCAGGCGCAGAAGAGTAGTAGTCCGGGCGCAAAGTCCCTCAGATTCCAACCTTGTGGTCGGCAGACGATTTTGTAGTCGTCGGTCGGTAAGCGCGGGAGAAGGGCTTTCTTGCTGAGTGCAAGTAGCTTCTTCCCGTTTTTTCGCGATGGAAAATTGGAATTAGACTTGCCTTGGCCGTGCCCCTGCGCAGGCTCGTCGTCGGTTGATGCGGGCCCTTTATTCTTCAGGCCTCGTTGTCGGTCGCGGTAACGAAGAATGGTTTCCCATTTTCCGGCCTCGAGCTCCGACGGTGATATTTTCTCGCCTTCCACGGCGTACTCCATCTGTGCGGGTCCCTGGGCGCTCAGTTCCCGGCGGAGAGGTGACGACCTAGGTCGAGCTCGATGGCTAGGCCGGCAGTCAGCCGGCAATATGCCTAGGTGTCCGTAGATTCTTGAGCTACCGAAGCTCTTCTTTTTCTTTCTGCTCGCACACCTCCCGCCTTTCTTGAGCCAACAGATGCTCTTCTTTTTCTTTCTTGCGTCCAACAATCGTTTTCAAAGGCTCGCCGACCTCCTCAGTAATCACCTCCTCCTGCCGCAAAACATCGAGAATTGCTTTTTTTTCTTTTCGCAGAATGTAGCAAAATCCCCAGCTCCTGGCAAATTTCCAGCAGCTCCCGTACTTTTAACTTCTCCATCGTGAGTTCCAACATGCGTTAGCAAGCCCATTAAAACAAAAGCCGTAGCTTGAAGTGGACAAAACAGTTTCCCTGAATCAATTTCCCAGACAACAGGAATCTGCACCTAGCATCTGCCTGTGCTAGTACGGTCAAGCGAAATGAACGGAAAACATTAGTCACTCACCTTGCCAAGGAATAGCTGACGCCCGTCAGTCCCGTAGCTGCCGAGGTCCGTTGGAGCCGGTAACTTCACGTGGATGTCCCACAGCTGCCATCCAGTTGTTACGATTCAGGTAGCAGCATCCCACCGCTGCCACCAGTTGTTAAGATTCAGGTAGCGTGACTGGGCCGGAGAAGAGACGAGGGCGATCGGAGGAAGAAAACTTGGAAAACTTTATACAAGGACTATTTACATAATGTACAAGTACAGGCAACTGAGAGTGCTTCTCAGTAAAGAGAGCTTCATAGCAGTCGGGAGTCTCTCCCAGCAAAGGGTATCTCTCAAGAGGGGGCTTTCTTCTAGTACCAGACCAGCAGCTCCTTAAATACTCTTCGTATTCCCCAGATTCCTAGCTGGGGAATATAGTTCCAAGAATGATGTCCAATCACACGATGGCACTAATGGTACCACCCATGGCAGGGCGGTCCTGATGTTCTCTCGCAGCTCGGCCGAGGGAAAGGGAACAGGACCCGGTCACGTTGTCGTCCACGCGGCCTCCAGGTGAGCGCGCACGTGTTTCCGGACAGTGCCCATGTGGACCTGGAAGACGCCTGCGTGACACATGAAAGCAGGCTGTGTCCCAGCAGGGGTTGAAAGATCTTGTACTGATGACCAGAACGCGGAACGTCTGTCGAAGGTGCGGCACTCGGCAATTGTTCAACCCCAGCGTGACTGAAGAAGGCAACACTGATCTTGTACTTCGTCGTCTAAGGACCGGAAAGAATACGTGGGGACGCTATGGTCGTCGCTGCTACCGGCGTTCCTGAACGAATGCGTGGGGACGCTATGGTCGTCGCTGCTTCCGGCATTCCTGTTCGAACACGTGGGGACGCTTTTATCGTCGCTGCTTTCGATATTCCTGCAGCCACGTCTCCCCCAGAGGGCTCACCCACCCTCGCGGTGGTCCTCAGGGAATCCTCCCCATGTCCAAATTCGCCGAACTCAACAGCAGGAAGGAAGCGCGAGCACAACAGGGCGCAAGATTCTTCGCCCTGCTAGTGCTTTCTCCGCAACTCAAGAGTTCTTGTGCGCCCGTCAGTTGGTGTAAATACATTTTAATCGGAAGCAAAGCGACACAATCGTGCATATATACGCATACTTTCTTGCCAGTTTCCGCGCTGACTAGTCATCTGCATGTAGCTCCACGGAATGCTCTCTATATACATTTGTCTGTTTATGCATTGTGCTCGAAAATGAGACGAATGTGCATAATGTGCAGCACAAGCCGCCGAAAGGGGTCAGACGTTTTCCTGCATGTGTGAGTACAGCTCTTTTCGTTGAAAATATCATAATCGGCACCGCTGCGTGTTTTCTTTTATCATTTACCTCACCAAAAATTCTCGGCTCGCGCAAAGTACGGTCGACCAGTGTTCTGTGGAACCGCTCGACTAAGATTATAGCATGTGCTAAGCATTTAGAACATTTAGGTGAAATATAACTTAAGTTCTCTTTTTTCGGTGTTGCCGGTTACAATAAACACTTGCTGAAGTGGCTCAGATATGTGCTATATTCAGCCAAACCCAGTCGGACTACACAAGCCTTGGCTATGGCTTGACAAATATCAGCACTGAGGTTGTTACTTACGCAGACAGTTTTATTGAGTCCACTATTAAAAAGCTTACATTGCAGTACATATTTGTACTAGATCCATCAAGAGGATTCTAATTGTTATCCTAAAAAATTGCGTCCTGATTTATCCTCCACTCCTCGTCATGCACACCCGGCACATTACGCAACATATTTTCTGCTTTGATAATGATCAGAGGCAGAAAATTGTTGACTCAATGTTCACACAGTCCTTTCCGAATTTCTCCCACTGATGTGAGCGGAACTCGCTGAAAGAACGTTGGAGGAAAAACCCTACGCATGTGATTGCATGGATAAAATTTATTCTTAACAAATATGTGATACTTACTTTCAGAGGAAGTGAAATGGATAACATAGAGGGCCAGAGGAGCTTCCGAGAGGAAGCACTCCTTATAAAGCATGGCTTGTTTGAACACCAATAATGACCGCAGTGTATTCATGGACTTAAGAGAAATGGTTTAGGCCAAAGAAAAAAATCGGAAAAAAAGTAATTATTCACGTCAAACAGAGGATAGAGGAAAAACAAAGGAACTAAAATTTTACAGTCCAGACCTACTCCTCGGCTATGAAGCACTATGCAGAAGAAGGCTGCGAATTATTCTTGATCACTGTGGTTGTTTTATGAGCAGCAAACGTTAATACGCAAGTGTTTTTGTCCCACAGCTGGCACAAAGAACCACCTGCCACTGGTTGGCCAAACTACACACACACTTATATATATTTCCGCATTTCACCTTCACCAAAACATGGATACCACCACAGCAGACAAAATTATAGCGCTACCGTGCCTTCGCCACAGTATTATAAGAATGCATCAGGCTGAAGTGCGTGTTTGTAAAGCAGTGTCCAAGGGTCAATTTGATATGTCTACCTGTCCGGAGTTAGATTTTTGTGCGGATGAGGTGGCCGCAGGTGGCACAGGACAGGTTTTTCTGAGTGCTTATGAACAAGCCTTTGCTCCACAGTGGGCGCAGTCAGGCCAATGGTCACGATCAAGAACAACAACTGAAATTCACGTTCAGGTCTGTAATTCTTACATCGGAAATGTGTTGTCTTCGGTTATGTGGCGAATAAATGTCTGAGGCCATGACGCGCCGCGAGCAGAGAAGGCATGTTTCTTTGTTGGTGTAGAAAAAAGACAAGTCTTGGTGTCACACATAGTTCGCGATGTGGTTTGTGTCATGCATTCTAAATAAGCCTCATGTGCGTAATGCATAAATTCTTGTGTGTAATGCATAAATTCTTTAGGGCAACGCTTTTCAGTGCAGATACTATAGTCATTCCAATATTTAAAAGTTACTTCTTCATTTTTTTAGAGAAACCATCTAAATGTACAGCCGTGCACTTGCAGCATTTATGTCGAGTAACCAAAGTGTAATTTGCTGGGTTTAAATTCTCAAAGCGGCGCACGAGGGTGAAAGAATTCGCAGGAACGAATGAACAAATCTCGCTGAACATGCTTGCATTAAAGCAAATAAATACTATGCCAGCAACAAGCCACAGCTTTAACCTATCTGCATGCCACAACAAATGTGGGGAAAGATTAATACAGTTCTGCGAAGCCCTCATAGGGAACGAATCGCCGGAAGACGTCGGCCAATCTACCAAGCATATATTGAACCCCTAAAGATTTGTGCACAATAAATAATGAAGGCTCCTTATCTTTACTTAGATATGGTTGGTTCGTTTTTGAGGCGCTCTGACATGTACTGACATCTATATATTTTTCTGTGCATTGATGTGTGTATTTTATCGTTCTAGTGATACTCCCTAGTCTAAGTTCTCTCTACTACACTGTTATAGTAATTATTTTATAAAGTATTTGGTCGAGTATTATGTTGAGTATTTCTGCTGCGTATGCCGTATACTGAACCTACTGTTTTACTTCACCCGCCAATAGTCGTTGACTATGGGTCCAAGAATTTGTTTTATATTTCAAGTCCTATATAAATAAATTTAAATTGAGGAGCCGCCGTTGTGGAGGACTTCGGATTTTCTGGACCACCTGTGGTTCTTTATGTGGCCTGTCATTGCAAAACACAGTGGCGTTTTTGTATTTCGCCTCAATGAAAACACATCCACATGTGCCGGCATCGAACCCGTAACCTTGGGATGCGCAGCCAAAAACCAAGCCACTGTGCCACCACACCTGGTTTTTGCATAGCGTATGCATAGTGCAAATTCTGAAGGATTCCGCACAAAATACTTGGTTGAGCTATTACAACTTGCATAAGGAATAGTTAAAGACTTCTTTACGGGAAGCCACTGCATTATGATGCCATGTAGAACTTTCCTTTCATGTGCAAACACTGCCAATTTAGGGCAGAACTCTCTGGCTTTGTGCAACTGTTTTCACATCACCTCTAAAACAAACGAAATTTGCTTTTATGGCAGCAATAAATGCTACGCATCTAATCGCATTAGTACGTTATTATATTAGAATTTATAACAATTTAACAGCTGCCATAGTCTTCCATTAAGTCAGCAATAAAATGCCAATAACAGAGCATGTAAGGCAAAAAGAAACGATCTCGCCAATTCTATTCACCGCCTGGTTACAGGAGGTATTCCAAAGCCTGGATTGGGAAGAGTTGGGAATAAGAGCTAAGAGAGCACCTTAGTAATCTACGATTCTCTGATGACATTGCTATGCTAAGTCACTCCGGAGACGAAGTGCAAAGCATGATCAATTAGTCAGGAAGAACAGAACGTTGGGTCTAAAACTGACACGCAGAAACCTAAGTTATGTTCAACAGTCTCGCAAGACAACGCAGTTCACAATTGGTAGCGAGGTGCTGGAATTGGGAAGGGAATACGTCTACTTAGGGCAGGTAGTAGATACTGATCCCGATCACGAGAGGGAAGTAAATAGAACAATAACATTTGGGTGGAGCGCCTATGGCAGGTTCTCTCTGATCATGAATGGCGGTTTACCAATATCCCTCAAGAGAAAAGTGTACAACTGCTGTATCTTACCGGTGCTTACATATCGGACAGAGCAGTGGAGGCTAATGAAAAGGGTTCAGCTTAAGATGAAGAGCACGCAGCGACCCATGGAAAGAAAAATTCTAGGTGTAAAATTAAGGAACCGGAAGCGGGCAGAGTGGATTAGGGAACAAACGCGGGTTAATGTCATCCTAGCGGAAATCAAGAGAAAAAATTGGCTTGGGCAGTCTATGTAATGCGAAAGCAAGGCAGCCGCTGGACCTTAAGGGTAACGGAGTGGATTCCAAGAGAAGGAAAGCGTAGCAAGGGATGGCAGAAAGTCACACGCGCTAATAAGTAATAAGTTTCCGGGCATACGGTGGGTACAGCTGGCAAAGAACATGGTTAATTCGAGAGACATGCGAGAAGACTTTGCCCTGCAGTGAGTGTAACCAGGCTGATGATAATGATTATGCTGAAGATGTTAGGACTGTACTTAACCACACCGCCCTCGTTTGCACCACTATGTTTTTTACAAGCCCACTTCAGCAGTGTCAGCAAATCAATCTAGTGTGTATAAAAACTCCCTTTCGAAATATTATACCTTGCCTATTTTTCACAAGCGAGAAGTTATGTGCTCAAAGATATTGCCGTTTGCTGTAAGATTGAAATGGCGCAATCATGCCTCCTCTGTTTAGAAAATTGTTCGCACCTTCAAAATCAAATGCCGCTAAGGACTTTCCGTTGCTATGAGAGGCTCCCTACACAAAGCACATTATCTCTGATCTCATTACATTTGTTTTCACTCTTTAATTTCTATTCCATTTTGTACACCTTTTTTCCGTAAAATTTCGAGACTGATTTACTTTTTTTCCTAGAATTGACTCCCCAAAACAAATATTGTTGCGTATATGTAGCGCCATCTTTTCGGGACAGCCTGAGCTGCTTATGTTAATTGCTGCGGCAGCTGCTAGATGGCACAACATGTAGAAAAATACGTTGTCACTAGTCTGCGCATTCTATTGTGATTGAATGCGGAGAAATGGACGTCCACCTCGAACAGCGTGTAAACATAAAGTTCTGAGTAAAGCTTGGCAAGACGGCCACACAGACGTACGAGCTCCTTCGTGACGCTTACTGCAAAGAGACATTATCGAGGGCGCGAGATTTCGAGTGGCACAAGAGGTTCGTTTCGGGGATAATGTCGGTGGAAGACGACACAAGGCAAGGCCGACCGTCAAAATCACGGAATGAAAACAAAGTGTCTCGGATCAATTAAATCGTACAGAAAGACCGCCCCATTACAGTCCGAATGCTATCAGATGCTCTCGACATTTGAAAGACAACATGCCACCAAATTTTGCGTGAGAACTTAGGGAAACGAAAGCTGAATGCCAGACTTGTGCCGAAGTGCCTCACATAGGAACAGAAGGAAACACGGGCATCACTGAATGCTTATTTGCTCTCCGAGGCAGAGAAGGATGCTGCATTCGTCGACCGCATCATTGATGAAGAGGAAACATGGTGTTTTCAGTACGTTCCTCTAATAAAGATGCAGAGCGACAAATGCCGGTCCACAAGCTCTCCGGCGTCGAGAAAGGTGCGGTGACAGAAGGCCAAAGCAAATGCGATGCTGATAGCTTTTTCGATGCCAGAGGTGTCATACACGCCGAGTTCGTCCCACAGTGGCCGACGGTGAATCAGGAGTTTTATATCCGCGTTCTCCAACACATGCATGATGCACTGCGACGCCCTGACTTATGGGCATCAGGACAATGAAGCCTTCTCCACGATAGCACAGGGCCGCACACTGCTCTCAGCGTAACAAACTTTCTCGCCAAGCACAGTATTACTGTACTTCCTCATCCGCCATACTCGCTTGACCTCTCCCCATGCGATTTTTTCCTGTTTCCTCGTGTGAAGAGAGCCCCAAAAAGTCCCTGGATGGGGAGCGTGGAGGCCATTCAAGACGACGAGACAAAGGAGCTGACAGCCCTGCCAAAATAAGCGTTTTCCAACTGTTTTCAAGACCTCGAGAAGCGTTGGAAGCTGGGTATAAACTTCAAGGGAGACTATTTCGAAGAGGTGCTGCACAAATGATTTCAATGTTAAAGGCATTTTTTGTAATGCACTCATTCTCGGATCTTCACGGACAAAGGTTGCATATTCTTTGGGACCAATAAATGGTGTAGAACAATGGGCTTTGAACATATAGTACTTCATTTGGCAGGATTTACACCTGTCAAGGCGTTTATTTGAAGCACAGGTCGGTTGGTCCTGGTTGACCGGCGACACGACGGGCACACTCACAGGCGTCGTTCCAAAAAACCCAGCTGCACTTCGTCTGCTTCTTCGTTGTCCCGCTTGAACTCCTCCGCTTCTTCGCTGCGCTGCGCCTGTCGGTCCCATTACAATTACTCTCCCTCCGAAAAAGGAGCCATCCTGGCGACTTACGGAGAGGAGAGGATGTGTGGATCATAGTAAGGCTTGAGGCGATCAACGTGCACAGTTTCGCGCCCCCGGCGACGGTGGTCCGAAGAAGGAACGACCGGCTCAACGATATAAGACACCGGAGAAGTTTGGTGGACAACCCGGTAAGGTCCGTGAAAGCGAGACAGTAGTTTCGTGGCGAGACCCTGCCATCGGGACCTGCCAGTAGCCGGAGCGTAAGTCGAGGGATGAAAAATACTCCGCTCCCTGCAAGCAATCCAGTGCGTCGTCGATTCGGGGTAGAGGATACAAATCCTTGCGTGTGATCTTGTTGAGACGGCGGTAGTCCACACAGAACCTGATGGAGCCATCTTTTTTCGTCACCAAGACAACAGGAGAGGCCCAAGGGCTGTGAGAAGGCTGTATTATGCCGCGCCGAAGCATGTCGTCAACATTGTCACGGATGACGCGGCGCTCGCTCGGCGAGACTCGGTACGGTCGCTGACGCAAGGGAGCGTGGGTACCAGTGTCAATTGTGTGAGAGACGGCCAATGCGCGCCCCAAGGAGGGCTGGGAAAGGTCGAAAGAGTTGCGGAAGCGGCAGAGAAGTTCCAAGATTTGGTCACGGTAAGCGGACGGAAGGTCGGGAGCGATGTTACGACGAAAGACGTCGATGGAAATCGGATCGGGCGCTGTCGCACAACAGGCTAAGGCAGTAACTGGGGAACAGGCACGGCCATCGGAGAACTCGGAAGCAAGAGCAGGGTCCAGTTCTTCAATAGAGCCGAGGCATTCGCCGCAAAGAACAAACGACGGGCAAGAAGATGGGTTGGTGACATAGATGGCGCAGTGGCCATCGGAAATCGAGACAACGGCGAATGGAATGAGGAGGCGCTGATGGCGAGTGGCCGCTGCGGTAGGTGTGAAAAGAACAGGGCCGCTGAGGAAAGAGTCGGGGCGGAGCGGAACGAGGGCTGAAGAGGAGGGAGGTATGTCGGTGTCGGCAGCTACAAGAAGCTTAGCGGAGCGCACAGGTAGGTCACACAACGAAACATCACACAGGGGAGAAAGCTCAAGTTCCGCACGGGCACAATCAATCACTGCACGGTGGGTCGAGAGGAAATCGCAGCCGAGGATGACATCGTGAGAGCAGGCGGTCAGCACAACAAACTCGATGGTATAGGCGATGTCGTTGATAGAAACGCGGACCGTGCAGGCTGCGATGGGGTGGATGCGCTGAGAGGTGGCCGTACGTAGTGAAAAGTCAGACAGCGGCGTTGTCACCTTACGAAGTTTGCGGCGAAGAGCATCACTAATTACTGACACTGCAGCACCCGTGTCGACGAGCGCGAGAACGGGGACGCCTTCAACAGACACCTCAATCACGTTAGCAGGAGAACACGGAGGACTTAAAAAGTTCGCAAAACACGCAGTTCTTGCCTCCTGAACTGCGGCCGTCAGTTTTCCTCTGGGAGAGGGTCCGGGCGGCGGAGCATCGGAGAAATGGAACGTCGACGAGGGGAAGGCGAGCGGCGAGTAGGGTACTGGGAGCGATGTGTAGAGGAGGCAGAAGAGACATTAGGCAAGGGCGGCCCGGAATCGTAGCGGAAATTGCGCATGAAATCGCCAGAACGAGGAGATCGCTGACGGCAAAAGCGTGCGACATGGCTCGGAAGACCGCAGGAATAGCATATCGGTCGATTGTCCTCCGTACGCCAGGGGTTCGTAGGGTTTCGGCGGGGTCGACGAACCGGGACCTGCGGTGGGGGTATAGACGGCGGTGGAGCATAAAAGGCCGGGCTGCTAGGGTAGGCGGCAGAGGTGGGCGAGCGCCGTGTACCGGTGACTGCTTCAGCATAGGTGAGCGGCGCTGCCACAGGAGGAGGTGGGGGACTGGATGGCAGAACTGCAGCGACCTGCTCCTGAATAGCACGACGGATAGTGGGCGTAAGAGATGGCGGCAGGTCGTGCGGAGGGCAGACGGGGTCGGGAATGTGATGCAGCAGAGAAAGCTGGCGAGCGATCTCTTCGCGGATGAAGTCTTTAACCTGCTGCATGAACAGGGACTGCTCAGCAGACGAGCCACCAAGGGCCAAGCCAGCAAGACCCCCCGCAGGCGCGCCGGACTGCCGCGTAGATGCGCGTTGCTTGCGGAGTTCGTCGAAGCTTTGGCACAGCTGGATGACGGTAGCGACGGAGGTGGGGTTCTCCGCCAGCAGCATCTGGAAAGCGTCATCGGCTATGCCTTTAAGTATGTGGTTGACTTTATCCCCTTCGGAGATGGTGGGGTTGACACGCTTGCACAGGTCAACGGTGTCCTCGATGTAGCTTGTGAAAGTCTCGGAAGGGAGCTGAGATCGAGCACGAAGACGTTGCTCGGCGCGAAGCTTCCGGACGGCGGGGCGGCCGAAAACGTCGGCGAAGCTCGTTTTAAAGGACGACCAGGTGGGAAGGTCGGCCTCATGGTTGCGAAACCATAGGTTGGCAACGTCCGTTAGGTAGAAGAGGACGTTGCTAAGTTTCACGGAATCGTCCCACCGATTGTAAGTGCTGATGCGCTCATAGGAGGCCAGCCAATCGTCGACGTCTTGGTCATCGGTGCCACTAAAAGGAGAAGGGTCACGCTGGCGCTGCACCCCGTGACAGAGTACGGTGGCAGGGATGGGCTGCGATGGTTCACTCGGGCCTTCCGGCATGGTGGCGGAGACGAGGAGCGTTCCACTTCGAAGTTCCAGGATGAGGACCGGGACGGGAACCGAGGCACCTCCACCAAGTGTCAAGGCGTTTATTTGAAGCACAGGTCGGTTGGTCTTGGTTGACCGGCGACACGACGGGCACACTCACAGGCGTCGTTCGAAAAAACCCAGCTGCACTTCGTCTGCTTCTTCGTTGTCCCGCTTGAACTCGTCCGCTTCTTCGCTGCGCTGCGCCTGTCGGTCCCATTACACACCTTGTAATTTTTTGTGCCTTGGCATTTATAATTACTACTCCACATTTAGCAATTATGTCTTTCTGTCGGTCTGTATTTGTTTGCTTGTCTCTCAATCTATTTTTGTTTGCTTGTCTCTCAATCTGTTTTTGTATGCTTGTCTCTCAATCTGTTTTGTTTGTTTGTTTGTTTTGTTTGTTTGTTTGAGGCCCCCTTTGTGCAATGCTTAACACCTGTCCGCTGTGTGGCAGGCAACCTACTCGGGTCTGGTGTGCATACATATACATACGTACATATTCGCCTATCAATCTGGCCTCCATGACACGTGGCAGTTCAATTAATCGCAAGAGCAACCTGCGTCTCAACCAAAACCAAGCGATCGAAGTTTCACCGACGCCAGCACCTGCCATAGAAGGGTAGTCGCGTATTGTTTAACCGCTGCACCGCTGCACCATTTCAAATATGAGGCCTCCCAGGGACCTATGAATGTAAATTACAGAATGACCAATTACGCGTCGTCGTTAGCCCATTATCGCTATCCGAACAACTGCCATCCGTGGATACTGAATCTGAACACCAAAACCGAACTGAAAACAAAATTTCTTGCACACCTAATTTGCATTTGGCTTGACCTAGCAGATCGATAATAATAATAATAATAATAATAATAATAATAATAATAATAATAATAATAATAATAATATTAATAATAATAATAATAATAATAATAATAATAATAATAATAATAATAATAATAATTGGGTTTTGGGGAAAGGAAATGGCGCAGTATCTGTCTCCTATATCGTTGGACACCTTAACCTCGCCGTAACAGAAGGGATAAAGTAGGGAGTGAAAAAAGAAAGAAAAAGGTGCCGTAGTGGGGGACTCCGGGATAATTTCGAGCACCTGGGGATCTTTAACGTGCACCGACATCGCACAGCACACGGACGCCATAGCGTTTTGCCTCCGTAAAAACGCAGCCGCCGCGGTCGGGTTCGTACCCGAGAACTCCGCATCAGCACAGATCGACAATCATATAGATCGACAATCAGGACATGCCATGACCTGCGTAAGGACTTGGAACAGCGAGTGCATATCTCAAAACCCTAGTCATATTTCATTTTTACGCAACCAGCCGCATAATGGAGTGTGTCACAGCCGATACAGTGATTTTAACACAAACGTTTATGTCGGTAACTAGCCACATTTTAACGTCATTGCTACTGCACTATCAGTGATATAAAACTAGAAAATGAAAATATCAGATCGACAATCATATTTTCTCAAGAACATGGGTGTCGTCGCCGGTCCCATCATGCGTTTTACGTCACTATCAGCAGCCTGAGCTGCAAGGGCCATCGTCTCAGCTTCTTGTAGCGTTAATTCCTTCTTTGCCAGTAGCTTCTTCTGCAGGGCGCCTGACCGTATGCCACACACAATGCGATCTCGTAGCACGCGATGCAAAGCACTGCCAAAATTGCAATTGTGAGCTATTCGGCAAATGTCTACCAGGAATTCACTAATCAGCTCGCCCTCCGCTTGACAACGACTGAATAACTTGTAGATTTCGGTGATATCGTCTCTCTTCGGACTGTATTGCTCACTCAGAACTTTGACGACTTCTTCATACGTCAACGTATTTGGTTTGCAAGGCGATAAAAGGTGCGCGCACATCGAAAACACACGTGAAGTTGCCACAGATATGTAAAAGGAACCTTACAAAATCTTGATAACCTAAGTAAACTAAGTTATCTATAACTGTAATGATTACAAGTATGCAAGGTTGCTCGGTTCCCAAAAAAGGTAAATCACTGTTATATGCATTATTTGCACCTGTTTTAAACTGTGCCCTGATGATATATGAAAAGGTTGCTAAAGTTAATAATGTATTTTTCTCTTCCCACAGGCGCCTTAACGTTCATTTACTGTCTTGGTTTTAGGGCTCGCAAGGGTCCTTCCTTTAAATACAACATGGTCAGAATTTGTCTGGTATATCATGCCAAAATTGTGGAGAGATATTTAAAAGTACCCTCGTAATATCTTGATAACCTAAATAAGCTTGCTAAGTCGAAAACCTAAATCCTGGAGCATCCTTCCTTGAAAATTAACTTTGGCTCGCAAAGCTTGTCAAACACATTACGCGCGTTCTGAACAAACTTTAGGCACAAACTGTCGACGTGGCACGATGATCATTAAAATGCCTAAGAAATTTTTTTTCGTAAATTTATTTTCTGTTTCCATAAAGTGTATGCTTTTTTTTCAGGGACTTGTTAATTTTGCCAAAGATGGTGGTGTTGCTTTTTTTTCTGTGCTGCTGCTTCGCTGGTTTCAATGCACATTATCTTTGCATTTCAGGCCACTTTCTTTTGCTTCGACACTATAGCTTTAAGGGTCCTGTTCTGCAGAAAATCTGGCTTCGTCGGCGATGTCGGTGGCGGTAGCGTTGCGAGCGAATAAGCAGGTGACTCACCTACCAGTTTGGTCACATGACCTTGTGACGTCATCACAACCTGCCCAGCATAGCTGGTTTAAAAATGTCCACCGGACTGTGTGCAGAACTGTATACCACGGCAGGTGGCAGTTCAATTAATGATTGCAAGCGGGAGTTTCTCGGAAAGAGCAACCTGGGTCTCACAAGTCACACTAGTGGCTGCAGAGTGTTTCAAACAGCCAGCTGCCACGGCAGTGGCGCTTCGCTTAACCGTTGCACCACTGCGCCAGGAGGGATATGAGGACTCCCGGTGACCTGTCAAAGCAGTGTACAGAATGACCAATTCCGCAATTATGGGCGTATAGGCAGAACCTAGGCAAGAGAGCAGGAGTACTTCCGCGGGAGGGATTCCTATGACATCGCATTGTACAGTCCGCGTCACCATTGTGTAGAGCGCTCGGGTGGTGCACTTCACTGCAAACAAATCCACATCTTGTCGCAGCCGCTAGGCTCTAAGGGAAACCCTTGCGCAGAAGTAGTGGCAGATAAAAACGCGAACAAAGTACAAATGAGGATTTTTCCCAGAAATCAGGGGCCGCTGTGTAATTTAATTTTTTATTACCAGGTATGCACTGCTCCAGCGCTCTAGACAATGGCGACACGGGCTGTATACTCTAAAGAGTAGGTTAAGCGTTATGCGACGGTGAAAGAAAGACCAGCATTCGTGTCGGCAATGCGATGCGCAAATAGGACCTCATGACGCTGAAGCACAGCATTAACTCTATCGCGTCATAGCCTTATGGTGGAGGTTAAGTGTCCCCTAAAATTTCCTGTTTTATTCCTCTGGGCATTGAAAAAGCTGTCAGTGTGATGTTATGCAAAATTCTTTGTATCCATATTTCAGAATCAGAATCATAATCATGTTTATTTAACATCATGACGATGTTGGGAGCCCCGACAAAAAGCCATTGGGAAGGCTTGATGAGGCCGACGCACCCCACAAAGCTTGTGCCAACAAATTCCCTATGGGGTCTGTGAAGATACCCAATGCTGCCATGTGTACCCGCAGTGGTAAGTACTTCAAGCAGGCCAGCGTACATTTTTCAACTACCCTTTCCATGTAATTTGTCAGAAAATAAAACACTTAAATATAACTATGCTGCCAAACTTCAGTGTCTGTATTTTAGTGGTTCACATTTATGTGAGGTTTTTAAAATTCACGAGCTTTGAAAATAAAAATCAAAAGAATACTAACGTCCTCCATAATTCTGAGACGAATTAAAGCTACCTGCTCAATACCATGGAACCACACGGCCTATGATTAGTCTCACATGACGCACTTATTTATGCGATTCTTGCATGCAGAAAAATCTAGTGCTCTTGTGGAAGGACACGTATTTTTAAAGAAGCGTTTTGCATATCTTTCCAAGATTCCGCCTTGTGTCGCATGGTAGTTGGTCTCTGAAAATTCTAAAATCATCGGCATTTTTTTGACGGAACCTTTCAACAGAAATACCTACCTCCCATAACGTCTATTTCACATTTATCGTTAAACACAGATATGATATTCTTTCCTTGCATCAATGAAGTTCCGATGTCTTTCCGAGAATTTTTCTTTTGGTGTGCAGTTAAACTTTTGCAAATGCTTAAGAAACGAGTGTGTTGAAAACGGCTGCTATAAGACACTTTCTAATGGTGAAAAAAATGTGTTGTCTTTCTCGTCATCAAAACTAGTTATATGAGTAAAATGCATTCAAGGAAAGGCGCAGCACGACCCAGGTCACCTCTTCGATGGTGGCAGCAGCGCCGATGTATTGGCCAGGTCCTCCTGTGTGCTGTGCAGGCCACGTATGCCATGTGAAACGAAACAAAATTGGCAGCGACGCTCGCGCTAACTTGGCGGACAAGTCCTTTTATTTCCGCGCAAAATGCTATCTGGGTTGTGGCCATCGTAAGTCCTTCATTTTCAGAAATGCCACGCAAGTGCTATGCCCCCTTGCTGGACATCTGCAATCTATAGAAGAGACCAACAAGGCCAAGCCAATCTTCGTTATTCGTCCTCTTTTTTTTTGCTTTCAGGCGCAGTTACCGTGTACGGATGGTAGTATACGAACCTTCGCGCTCAGTTGCCTTGTTCTACCTTCGACCACGCTGTACGCAGCGTCAGCAGCCAAACATGGCGAACCACGTAAGTCGCGATTTTTGGGCCCCCCGCAGGTGAACAATCTGAAAATTGCGCGAATGTTAAACAACATACAACAATTAAAGGAAGGTAAATTCATGCTATTCGCCTATTGTGTCAGTCTTCGTGTCCGCTGCACCTGAACTTCTAATTCGAGTCCCCAGAATGTAGATATATACCATGTGTCTCGGGAATAACAACTGCCGCTCTTTGCAGAGCACACGTGGAGCTCGCTCTGCACTGAGCCAGCGCTGCACAGTTGGAAAGCAGCTGCAGAACTTCTGCATAGATGGCTCAAAGGATAGCGTCGGTGCTACAGTGCGTTATGGATTTCCGTCATTTTATTGTCAGTGATACAAAGGGGAACATTATATACGCAACAAGAGGGCAGAACTTCATTCCGTCCGTCCGTCCTTCCGTCCGTCCGTCCGTCCGTCCGTCCGTTCGTCCGTCTGTCATTCAGTCAGTCAGTCAGTCAGTCAGGCCGTCTGTTTGTATCCCTCTATCCATCGGTCTGTATGTCTTATCTACCTATGTATCTATCGCTCCGAAAAGCTATGACATCATGTTTCAGAAATGCTCCTACATTGACGAAATTTTCCGCGATTAAGACCTGAATGGGCCCCGATATGCGGCAAAAGTAAAGTTTCCCAGTCGTATGCTTCATCTTAGTAGTAAGACAGCTGAATTTGGCTGGAGGTGTGTTTCAGGACGTCAGGCTTGTCGTCTATAACTTGTAGAAGGCGCACTTCGAACTGTATAATTTCGACCTCAACAAATACCGCAAAATGCTAAACAGAAAGTTTTGACATGCCAGCTCAGGTGAGCACAGCCTTAAATTACACTGCTTGCCTCGGCACAAGAAGCTCGGTCGTGACGGCTAATAAAATCGCTCTCCTGCATCTGCAGATATGCTGGCGGCGTTTACCCATTTATCCAGCCGCAAGGCCACAAGCGTTGTAACGAAAACTGAACAAAATTTCTACATGAAAAAAGGATTAATGGAAAATATTACTAACTATAAAGAAGCACAAACATGAGAATCAAAAAAGCAGCTTTTCATTGGGAGAGTGAAAATTGTAGAAAACAACTAAAAAAATTTACAGGACGGTTACAGCTGGTTAAAGCGAGATTCAGTAACACCGGTTAAGGTATGTCTACTTTACGATATGTTGAGTTAGAGAATATGAGAGCGACCTCACATGTGTACAGTTCTAGAATGCTCTATTTAGTTTTCCACACATTCTCGTTTTTCGTCTAGGTCTGCTTTTCTTAATAGAAACATTTCAGACTCCCAGAGATTTGCTTAGGCCAGCGCACTTGGTAACATAACCATCGGAAGATTCTGCTGCTAAACTGAGCCAGTCCTTAAGATCTGTACTGGCCCGCGTGTGATCTCTCCTCAATGAATGAAAACGGTGCAGTCATCTACATATTCAGGAAATATAAGCATCGACACTTATTATCTATAGCCTGTCTACCCAGCCGAAGAACATGTTGGCAAGTACCGGTGCCACATTAGAGCCGATACAAACGCCGTCACTGTGTACAAACGAACATCCTTTCCATTAAGTTAAAAATTTAGCAGAGGTAAAAAGACAAGATTTCTAGGATGGCCTCAAGGGACACACCCTATCTCGCGATGATACCTGATTCATCGCTATATTCTGTAACGCGCATATATACACTTTTTATCAGTTCATCATGTGTTAACGAGTAATAAATATCTTACGCGTCCACTTTCAAAGCACATCTTCCCGGGTCACTGGTTTTCAAGTCAACTATACGACGTCGGAGTTACGTTGAAAGCGCTTAAAACTTTCACTGAATTTAAATAATTGTGAAGATAGCCAGACAACAGTAGCTCCCAAGTTCCGTGTTCAGGCATAAAGGAACGTATTGGGACATGTCCTTTGTGCGTCTTCGCAGTAAACATTACTTGGAGGCACATCCCTTTTTCTTATGGCGGCTGTGACATGATGCAGGTACCTTCTTCCAAAAGAGGAAATGAACGTCTTCAATTTGCTTCCTTCACTGGTTTGAATCATTTTATATAGCTTCCGCTGCCTCTTATTCAACAATGCAACCGGGAAGGGAACAGACCACCTTTCCTGATCAGGAACCATGATTCTGAGGCAGTTGGATTCTACGACATCCAGCAGCTTCCTCATGCTACAAGAATTTTGCCATTTTTCTTTCCTCCTTTCTAGATCACCGACACATTCAGATATGCACTGGCAATGGCTTTAATTATGTGCAAACCTAGATTTGTTCCTTAAGAAGGAAAGTTTTCCATCCGGCTTCAAAGAAGGCCCGTAGAACTTAGCTGCCTGCCAAAATATTTCTGTGTGTTGTGCTGTTTATTCGCATTTGCCTAAGATGACAACCAATCCAGGCTCGACGAGCTACTTCCCTCCTTCATTTCTCTAGCTTCTCAGGGCTGTTAAATCAATACCAGCTTGTCCAAATCACAGCCATAAAACTTCTAACTCTTTAGTCAGATAACCACGTCTTTCACGACAACCGCAAATGCTAAATTGTACACAACGAAGCCAACATCTACGCAAAAATTATAGTCACTATTTCCTACTGCTGAAAAAGTTTTAAGCCTCCACCCTGCACATACTAAAACGTTTAACCGAATGAAATACAGCAGAGTGTCCTGAAGAGGCCGTGGCTATCTCCGCACATCGAAGCATCTTGTCCAGTCCAAGTACGCATCTGTTGATGAAAGATGCGGCATCCTGATTGGTCACAATGCAATACAACGTCTCGCACAGCAGTTGGCGGGTACCAGCTTTTACTTCGCGTAGAAGACACACAGGCTATCAACGACAGTCAAGAGAGCCTCAAAAGTGAGGCCAAGACTTACTTACCCTTCTAATTATGCGGACTTCATCGCAGAAACAGCGTCGCACATACAAGCAAATAATTAAGCTGCATTAAGTCTGCAAGGTAGCACAGCAAATACCCTAAAACCACAGTTTGGCCCCCGTGTGCACCTTGTAGCGTAGAACATTGCAGTGTTTGCACCTAATTACTTAGGATTTTTTGTTCATCAACACACGTGTCATTGTCGAGTTATACAAGACGCACTAAGAAAAGTACATCGCAGCCCCAAGTAAATGACAATACATCAGCAATGCCGTCGCTTTCGCCTAAATAACATTTGTACCAAAACACTGCTGTTGAGTATCGTCTAGTACGACGGCGTATGTACTCTGCCAGTGAATTAATACTGCGCAGCGGAACAGCCGCAGAACATCATTATCATCATCGCCACCCTAACTATGCACACTGCAGCGCAAAGACTGCTGTATATCCTGCTGTGCCAGCTGACACACATTCCTCAGAAAAAGTGCCCCGGCGACACTTGAGTAAATAGCCAGGAATCTCCACACTGCCCTCAATTATTCCTATTTTATTCATATATTCTAGCAGATTTGAAGCAATTCAGAGTAGTCTAGTTCAGCAAGAGCATTCATATAAGGGTACATATGTATAAATGGTTAACAACTAAAACTTGCACGAAAATAGAGGTAGTAAATGTCAGTCGCACACTTCGCCTGCAACAAGGAAACGATGGTCTTAGATAGCTTAAATGAGCTTCAAAAAGAATCTTAAGCATAACGATACCGCTTCGCTTACGCACAGCTGCTGAAGACCTACATCCTGTCTGGTGTTTTGTGCAGTGCCGTTTATAACTGTTACCCACCCATTAAACATGGTACAGTCCAAGTCTGTGTCCATGCTCAGGCGTTAACACTCTTTTAAAGCAGTACGCAGTAGCGCTCCCATATTCTTCTTAATTATGCTCATCTCATGTAGAGCGCCTGTCGTCAACTGAGCGTATTCGCAAGGTGCCACGTATCTACAAACACTAAATCGCTATTTCATAAATGACATCGTGCCGATGCACTTAGAGACCACGTTAATACACAACGCTTGCTAGAGGTTCCCTTTGCCGACTCCTACGTTGACAAACTAAAAATCCTTAACTTATCTTCCCTGCATTCGCACAAGCCCTAAGCTCGCCAGAGAGATTCTGAACACATTGACAGGATATATACGACATATCCAGCAAAAAGCCTGTTTGCTTCCAGGGCGGCAAGAAACGTTAAGACTAACTTGCATGGGTGAAACTTGACACTGCAATTGATTAGGCGAAAGCTTAACAAAAACGAAGCGAATTGTTGACGTCCTTTCCACCATGCAGCAACGCCAAAAGAATTCTGCTTTAGGCGCAGTCTTATAGCTGAGAGACGCTGGCGTCAGCAGCTGCGCACGGTCGAGTGTCACGTCGGTCATCCATCCATAGTGCTCATCGCGGTCGCGCCACCACCACCTCCCGCTGCCTTGGCCGCATTCGCCCGGTACATCTCGTCTCGCTGGCTCAGAAAGGCCACGTAAGAGAACAGACTGCACAGGATCTGGCTCTGTGGAGAGAGAGAGAGAGAGAAAAAAAACACTTTTATTTAGAGTATAGCTATTCGCAAGTGCCGGGTTGTCGGGGCCCCTAGTCCTGGGCTCCGCTGGTGGCAGCTGACTTGCTGACTAGCTGGATTATACCGGCCTGCTGGTCCAGGCTATCTCTGGTCAGGGCCTCCTCCCACTGCTCGTGTGTCGTAGGGGGCAATATTAATTTTTTCTCTTGTTTGTCATGGCATTGCCAAGATGTATGTTAGAACGTGGGGATTGCTCCACACCATGTACCGTAACTTGGGTATTTTGCTGGTCTGCTCTTGTGTAATCAGTGAAGACTTGGATATGTGTTCGTTTGTATTCTCCTCCCGTCAATGGCATCCAAGCAGCACAAACAAAATTTGTTTGTGTGGCGGTGAGGGATGTCTTTCTAGCCTAAGGTGTTTTAGCCTATCACCATACGGTCCAAGGAGGGGGGTGGGGTAGGGATGGGGATCCGCCCGCTTTCTGAGAGCTGCGGATAGATCAGAGTTTGCGCTGACCAACATAGCACGCGGCCTGCTCGGGGAAGATGCGTGGCATCTAACCGGGGCTGTGTTATTGTAAGGGACTGAATTTTATTTCGTAACATTCTCCACCTCATTCACGCGTATCGCAGCGTGCTTTCCCATTTCAAAATTTGTATGCCTCCCCTTTCTCTTTGCATATCCCTATAGCACCGCACGAACCCGGCAAAATTTATCTACTTTAATGTGACTTGCAGAAAAGCATGGTAAACAAGATAATAACCTGTATGCAGTGCGAACATACAGTGCAGTAGCTCAGCGTCGTTGCGTTTTGGGCGAGTTGGTTGTTCATAGTGGAAACATGCACATGGTGCGTGAACCCTTCTCCATGCTTGTTGTGTGCGCAAAATTTCCATTCAGAGTGCAGTAGCAATTAAAGTAAATCACAGTGCTAATCAAGTGAGAAGGGTAGCATTACTGCATACTTTGTTGAAGCCGTTCAGGTTGGAGCTACTAAAAACGCGCTGTAGGAAAATTTCACAAAAAAAAGAGAATGGGATGGACACGTCGAGAATTTTTGTTGTTCGGATCGAGTACAAATCGATGAAGCGTTGTGCGACACTGCAACGAGAGGAGAAGTTGGAACTCTATATTTACGAAAGTTTTTATGGGGTTTAACGTCCCAAAGAGACTTAGGCTATGAAGGACGCCGTAGTGAAGGGCTCCGAAAATTTCGACCACCTGGAGTTCTTAAACGTGCACTGACATCTCACAGTACACGGGCCTCTAGAATTTCATCTTTATCAAAATTCGACCGCCGCGGCCGCAATTGAACCGGCGTCTTTCGAGTCACCAGCCGAGGTCCATAACCACTGAGCCACCGCGGAGGCTGATTTACGTGAAGTGAAGTGAGCTCTACTAAATGGGGTGTCACATAGTTTCTTATCCTGCTTCACCGTTGTACTTCATCAACGCGTACTTCATATTCGCGCAGTAGCGTTCTGCAGCCTGCAGATAGGGGCATAGCTTAATGTGCGGTCAGACGCTATTTTGAAGGTCATCGTTTTCGTTTCAGTTCGAAAGGACAAAAAAACTTTTCCTCGTGTTGATAACCACTTACTCTCCAATAAACGTGACAGTGCAGGATAAATGACTCAAGAGGCTATCCAAGATCATAGACTTTCTTCAGCCTTTTTATGCAAGCTCTCTGTGAAAGCCCTTTAATGGAGCAAGTTGAGTCTCAACGCATTTTCTGGAATTTTGAGGGCATAAGGCGCGCCGCCTCTGATGCACAAAAGCGAACTGGGAACGACAGATAAGCGAGACAGTTTGTTTCATAACCTAATAAGGTACATGACCAACTAGCCAGCTTTTTAGCTTTGCTTGCGATTACCATCCCTTGTCGCCTCGCAACATCTGTAGCCTTTAATACACCCGGAACGCTATACGACCTACAAACGCTCACAGTTTTCATGCGAATGTAGTCCAGAAAACTGCCGCCAAACTGAGATAAGCCTGTAGAGGGTTATGTATAAAAAATTACGTGATACGATTATATGAAACGACCGTGCTCGGCTTGCTGTGTGCGTCATACGGCCACTTGATGACTTTGCAACTTTCATGGCAACTTTCATGGTATTGCAACTTTCATGGCCTACAGGGAGCGCCATTGATAATCCAGCATGGCTGCCCGAGAGATTATTCGGCGGCAGCGCTGATTTTATGCTGCGCGGTGCTTCCTGAGGCTGCATTAAAATGTTCTTGCGAGGAGCTCTCGAAGCAGACCCGGTTTTGTGCTGTGGCTAGAGGATATGCACGATATCGTCAGTCAGCGTAAAAGCTTTCTGTAGGCGCGTTTACAAGAATGCGACTGAAGTCGACTCCAGTCTACGTTTTGAGGAAAAATGCGAAAAAGTCAAGAAGAGAGTAGGGGACGAGTCGCGCCTTTCCTTCTCGAGACCTGATCTTTCCCCCAAAAAGATACCTGAAATCGACTTCTATCGCACTCATGTAAACGCGGCTTGTGTGCCTAAAAGATCAGCGCTAGGAACAAGAAGAAAGACCAAGCCAAAGACTTGCGCAGACATCGCAGGGGCGCTAGAAACCATTTAGTATAGGTGTGGCTCGTCTGGTATGCAAAACACTCGGCTGCTGACAGCGTAGAGCGGCAGGGGCGGCATGTACTGCGGCGGCTCTAATCGAGGGCAGGAAAGAAGCGCAGACATGTGCGCGGAGAGAAAACACTGACACCAAGAAAATTTCCGGCTTCTATCCTATTCATGCTTCTCGTGGTCACCAGCATTTCCAGACGCTCGCTGTCAGTGTCCCAGTTTTTCACCCCATTTCAGGACATACACCGTCGCATCTGGCTTGCCTATAGAAGCAAAACCAAAAAATCGTGGTCTAGTTGTCAGAAGAAAATAAAAATATACAAGGTAGCAATGACGGCATGCAGTGCGCATTACGATCCCACTCATTTATTTTTCAGATTACAGGTAGGCAACGGTCTCTACTG
Organism: Amblyomma americanum; assembly: GCA_030143305.2. NCBI lineage: Eukaryota > Metazoa > Arthropoda > Arachnida > Ixodida > Ixodidae > Amblyomma > Amblyomma americanum. Next base: position 25,088 of record JARKHS020007850.1, on the reverse strand, counting down.
ACGTAAAATATTTAGCCAAAGTTTTCGAGTAATTTCGCCTTCATGTTTGGAGTTAGTTCCCCTAGCGTTCCAGATGCTGTTCGCCTGAATTTCCCGACAATGGGAGCTAAAAGCGTCATGATCATCCTGACTAAACCCACTGCACGGCAAAGGCATCTCCCGTGTGTCTCCAATTAACACGGCCCATTGACAACTGCGCCCACCGCGCATGCCCGCAAACTTCTTGATCTCATCCGCCCACCTAACTTTCTGCCGCGCCATGCTACGCTTGCCTTCTCTTGTCGTCTACTCCGTCACCCTTAAGGACCAGGGGTTATCTAGCCTTCGCATTACATGCCCTGCCCAAGCCCATTTCTTTCTCCTGATTTCTACTAGGGTATCATTAACCCGCGGTTGTTCCCTCACCCACTCTGCCCGCTTCCGGTCTCTTAACGTTGCACCTATCATTTTTGTTTCCATAGCTTCCTGTGTAGTCCTTACCTTGACCTGAACCCTTTTCGTAAGCCTCCATGTTTCTGCCCCGTAGGCAAGTACTGGTAAGATACAGCTGTTGTATGGTTTTCTCTAGAGGGATGTTGGCAATCTGTCACTCATGATCTGAGAGAACCTGCCATATGCGCTGCACACCATTCTTATTCTCCTAATTATTGCCCTCTCATGATCCGGATAAGCGGTCGGTCTCTACCTGCACTAAGTAGAGATATTCATTTACCGCTTCCAGCACCTCGCTACCAATTGTGAACTGCTGTTCCCTTGCTATATGCTGGACGATGTTTTGGTTTTCTGCACGTTAATTTTTAGACCCGCCGTTCTGCTCTGCCTGTCTAACTCATTGATCATGAACTGCAATTTATCTCCTGAGTGACTCAGCAAGGCAATGTCATCAGTGGATCACAGATTATTTAGGTATTCTCGATGAACTCTTATCCCTAGCTGTTCCCAATTCAGGCCTCAAAATACCTCCTGCAAACAAGTGGTGAATAGAATTGTCGAGATCGTGTCTCTCAGTCTGACGCACTTCATAATTGGAATTGTATTGCTGACATTATGGAGGGATATCATCGCTGTGCAGTTGCTATAGACATCTTCCAGTATTTTCACATAAGGCTCTTCTACACCCTGTTCCGGAATGCCTGCATGACTGCCGATGTTTCCACAGAGTCAAATGCTTTCTCGTAATCTTTAAAGGCTATATATAGGGGTTGGTTACATTCTGCGCATTTCTCTATCACCTGATTGATAGTGTGATTATGATCAATTGTGTAATATCCTTTAGGAAAGCTTGCCTGATCATTTCGTTGATTAAAGTTTAAGGATGCTCTGACTCTATTAGCGATTACCTTCCGTCCGACAGCTCAAGCCAGTGGATCCTTGGAATGAGGACCCCATCCACAAGCTTCAAGAATCATTGCTCTGATTTTATTAAACTGTACCTACCCACCTACCTTAAAGAATACATTGCAGGAAACGGACAATAAGCTGATCGCCTTGTAAATTTTGAAGTCCTAGGCGTGTCCTTTTTTATGAATTAAGATAATGCTAGCATTCATCCAAACTTCTGGTATACGGTCGAGGTCATAAAGCTTTGCGTATGCAGGGTGGCTAGTTTTTCCACCACAACCTCCCCTCCGTTCTTCAACAGATCTGCTGTTACCTGATCCTCAACAGCTTCTTTTCCCATTTGCATTAATCCTAAGGCTTTCTTTATTTCCTCTTTCGTTACTAGTGGGATGACGCATTGTTGTTCGCTGCTTTCTCTCTCATTAACGTTCGGATCCCGTTGGCTACTGTATAGATTTGTGTAAAACTCCTCGGCTACTTTAACTGTATTATCCATATTGCTAATGACATTGCCCTCTGTCTCTTAACGCATACATCTGGTTTTACCTATACCTAGTTTTCTCTTCACCGCTTTTGGGCTAACTCTGTTCTTTAGAGCATGCTCGATTCTCTCCATATTAAACTTCCCTATGTCGGCTACCATGCGCTCATTTATTAACTTCGATAGCTCTCTTAGTTCTATTCTGTCTGCAGGGTTAGACGCCCTCATGCTTTGACGTTTCTAAATCATATCTTTCGTCTCCTGAGATAGTTTGCCGGTATCCTGCTGAACCATCATACCACCTACTTCTGCGGCGCACTCCGCAATGATAGCAGTGAAATATCATTCCTTGTTCGAACATTAAGATCTTCTTCCTCAGCTAAATCTGAATATCTGTTCTGCCGCAAAATCATGAATTCCTCCATTTTTCTCTTATCGCTACCTCGTTAATAGACTTCCTCTTCAATAGCTTCTTCCGTTTCCTCAAGTCTAATCTAATTGGAGACCTTACCATTCTGTGGCCGCTACAACGCACCTTTCGGAGGACGTCCACATCCTGAACGATGCCATGTTGAGCGCACAGTATGTTGAGCGCACATTTTAGTCTCACCATTGGGGCTTTTCCAGGTCCACTTACTGTTCTCCGTCAATTATTTCTCTCTGCGAACTTTACTAATAACTCTCCCCTGCTATACCTAGAACATATCCCATAGTCGCCTACCGCCTGGTCGCCAGCCTGCTTCTTTCCCACCTTCGCATTGAAGTCGCCCATCAGTACAGTGTACTGTTATCTTACATTCTTCATTCTCGATTCTACGTCTAAATAGCAGCTTTCAACGATGTGGTCATCATGGCTATATTTAGGCGCATAGGCCTGCACCACCTTCAGTTTGTACCTACAACTGAGCTTAATTACAAAGACTGCCACTCTCTCGTTTCTACTATAGAACTCCTCTATGTTGCCAGCTATATCTTGATTGATAAAGAATGCTACACCTAGTGCTCGTCTATCCACTAATCCATGATAGCACAGTATGTGCCCGCCCTTCAGTACTGTATGCGCTTCACCGGTCCTCCTAGCGTCAATAAGCCCTATGACATCCCATTTAATGCCCGCTAGTTCCGCGAACAGCACCGCTAGGCTAGCCTCACTAGGTAGGGTTCTAGCGTTAAACATTGCCAGGTTCAGATTAAAATGGCGGCCTGTCCGTAACCAGTGATTCTTAGCACCGTCCGCTGCGTCGCAGGTCTGACAGCCGCCGTGGTCAGTTGCTCCGCAGCCGCCGGGGACTAAGGGCCGAGGGTTAATTGGTTCGTTCATTTAACTAAAGAGCTAAAAGCATTTTATGCTTAAAATCCCGGACTCAAAATCTGCCGCAGCTTTACTATATGCAGACGTCTTGCTGCTAATAAGCTACCGCTTCCCGTTGCAACAACTGAAGTACCTTGACTTTTGTGGACATCTACATTATTTAGTGCGCACGTAGGGCAAAGCTTCCTTGGCTGCCTTACAAAATGGGGTGCAAGTTTTTTACAGTGAATGCTGTAATAGCTCTGAAAAAGCCGTTTAGTAGAAGCAATTTAGGAGGTACAACGGCCACCGTGTAACGCGTTTTGGTTCGAAAGCACTGCTTCACGGGCTCTAACCCAACCAAGAATTATGTCGCTTCTCTTAACTTGAGTGTGCAGAAAAGGAATAAATATTGCCGCGACTGGGTTTCGAACCTACGGCGGCGCGAACAGATCAGTTTCGCAGGCCTCTGCACGAAGCACTAGGCTATCACCGCAGCCGATCATGCCCCGTGTTAAACTACAACACACTCTCGCGATTTACATTGCACATCATCGTCTTCTTCAACTTCCAACTGCGGCGCGAACAGATAAGATCAGCTTAACCTCGATCAGAGCTTAATCTGAGAATAATATGGTCTCCTGACATCCCAACGACTCAGCAAAGCAAAACCACGAGCCAACCAGGCTAAACACATGCTTTCGCACGTCTACTAGGTTTAACTACTTTAAAACCCTACCGCTTTTCTTTAGGTGGACACCCACCGCCACGTATCTCAAAGCGCGGTTGAGATGTCCACTGACCCAGTGAGACTACTTGCTTCGTGCAAGCGGGCTTGGAGTCCGTGAACTGTGTGCAGAGAAAGGGACCGAACCGAAGACCGCAAACGGAAAATCGAGTACGCGCGCGAACGTGCAGACGCTAAAACGGGCCGGTTGAGATGCCCATCCGGGCAGGCGCCTGTAAAAGGTCAAAATGGGCCTACCACTCACAGACCTATCGGCGCTAATTCCAATCGGCTTTCGCTGACAAATGCGCTGAGTAGATAGGCTTGGATCTAATATTTTTTATATCTATAATCCTGTTATCAAATTAAATCCTTGTGTTATTAGCTGCGCAGTGAAAAATTGCAAATTGTGGTGTTTAACGTCCCGAAGCGACACATATGGGCTATGAGAAATGCCCGATAGTGTGGGGCCTCGCATTTATTCAGACCCATAGCTGGTTCTTACCGTGCGTTAGCATCGCACGCAAGGCCGTTATTAAACTACGAGGGATTTCTTTTTTTTTCGAGACAGTTTCATTTCATCACCATCGCCCTGTGATGACATGTAACACGAAATGCTTATAAGCATCCAGCTCAAATGCATTCGCCTATTGTCTAACCAGCCGCGCTACGTTTCTCCTCCCGTCTGCGCAATGGCAGTGCATAGTTTACCTTGACAAGAAGCCGCAAGATAACCCAAGCGAAGTGGAGGGCCTGTTTTGCTGCCTGCAGAATGTGAAAACAAAAATCAGTGAGAACAGCACGACCAAACTAATACGAAGGCTATCCTGGGTGGATTGTGAGAATGCGTTAGCAGACAAACGTTCGTTATGACCGGGATGGTACATTTAGGCACGTTGTATATGAAGTAAACACACTAATTTCCTTAAATCTAGGTCCAGACAAGAAAGTTCGCTACATCAGAAGTAAAACAATAACGTTCGTTATATCCTATGTCGTTCATTATATATCCGAAGTAGCATACAAAGTTCGTTTAGGTAGTATATAATTTCGTTGGTAACCCGATGGGCAAGTTCGCACCTGCCCACCGTGGGCCACCTACCGCTGGCTGCTGACAGACGGCGCTCGGTATTTCTGCTTTCATTGACCCTCCTAATCCTAACGCATTAATAATTCAGCCATTGCGTCGAACTAAGGCCAGCGCAAGGAAAGCAGAAACGGAACGTAGGACTTCAAGTATAGCTTGTGTTCGGGCTAATCAGATGACCAATGAAAGCACTTTGGGCGTAGCATGGTGACGACTGGAGACAATCTAAGAAAGGCCAAAAAGGACGACCAACACGGTTAGGCGCCCTAAATACGGTGGTCGTTCATTTTTGTCCTTTCTTAACTTGTGTCTTGTCACGCGCCGCTATGCAAGTGCCTGCAAATGATTCCGATGGTATGACATGCTAACACAACGATCCAGCTGCTGCTCTGCTGTGTGCTCGGAAGAGCAAGATTTCAGGACTGAGAGGTACCGTCAGACAGAAGATACTGCAATGTTTGCAAAAGTATAACTTGACGAATACATGTCCAGCATTCTTGGAAAAAAATTATAACTATTAGAAAATTTAAGGTACTGTTATGAAAACAGTAAAGGCAATGGTCCATTCTTCCGATGTGTACCAAAATCTTTTTTAAACTGTTCTATCTCTCGCATAGAGCGGTTAAGACTACCATAGAAATTCAATGGGGAACGTTTTTGACGATAGCAAAAACGTTCATAGCAAAAAAAATGCAAGCCTGCCGACGGGAGATCTGCAGATATATTGATTGTTATAGTGAGATCTTACAATATATCAAAAAATGCGTTCATGACCTCTTTCCCATTGAAAAATGCTTTTGTCCAGAATTGCTTGGTATGCATCAACTTAGGCACACAACTGATATAACTAAAGGCTGTTCTCGAACCTGCGTCATTTAATTCACTCTATCCAGCGGGCCATTCTTGAATCTGTTCATTTTCACCCACCGCCATTATTCCTCAATTACAATAGCGCCCAACCGCTTTCTTATATCACTGTTTAAACGCTTTTTGGGCGCACTCCATTTTATTGCCCGACAGCTTCAGCAAGTGCACGTTCTAAGTTGAAAATGCGTATCTAACTCAAATATCCGCATGTTCCTGTAAAACATTTATGAAGGGTAGCAGAAAGGACTGGTACATTTTATGATGGCAAATCACGAAGTTTGGCTCTCATCGGATATTCGTTCACGCTGTCTAATAGGGAGATGTAATCGACGCGCCCAAGCGCTTTGCCCTGAGATTTTTTTTTCTTTACTTCTGGAGGCTGTCCTTAAAGCAGACATTTGTCTATCCTTGCCCATACTGTCACCGATGTAGCAGAACAAAGCACACTGTCAATACTATTGTCTCCTATTCTAAAGAGCAATGTCAGTCAATGCTTCCACATAACCAAGTCTTTTCTTGTCTGTCAAGCCATAGTGCAAGTAGGGAGGGAGAGAGAATTAAGGGGGGGGGGGGGGGACAAGGAACGATTGAGAACGCATTTTGTTCTCTGACACAGAAATGATAATACGCGTCGTCTGCTTCCGCCATGTGCACTCTTCAAGCACGATGTACTTATAAGCTGCACAATCTCGAACGCGTAACGCTAGCGCATATGGCGGCAAAATATTCATTTCGACACATTTCAAGCGTACTCACCGATGGCGGAGGCTCCCGTATTGCTAGTGTCGTTTCTTCCGTCTATGAGAAGCAAACACAAGGAAGGGCCGACACAAATTTCATCCATCGTTCCCCCAAAAGAAATTATCATATAATGCGAAAATAATATTCACAGCTTACCTTTTTGCCAGTAGGCTTCAGAGAAGAAAACAACGCAGAATGTTAGCGCTTGCCCAGCACGTCTTTGAGTACACATCCAGGCGAGATAGATAAAACTGAGCTTTGCCAGTCGCATGCACTTTAGTTAAAAAGGGCTCTGAATTCTCCTTGAGCGTGGCGACTAATGACTAAGGGTCCTGAACTACACTTTAGCTTGGCGACTGATCACTAAGGACACTGAAATTTACTTGAACTTGGTGACTGTTGAGATGGAAGGTGAGACTGCACCGCTGCAAACACTTCAGCCAAGCAACACAGTCCTAAGAGGTGCATAGCACTTTCCCCCAAACAGAGCACAAAGGTTCGCTCTCCTTTCTTTGCTGCATATGGCTACTCTAGCATGTCAACATGATGCAATACTGCAGCCGATGGGTGCGGCACAGGTATGGACTCTGACATCCACCCGCGCCTCCACTCAGGATATGAGGCGTGCTTAATCAGGCGTCTACTCCAGGATATTGTGTCAAGTGTTAGAGAGCTGGGCTCTTGTGCGCAGCTCTACACATATCTGCACTTGACAACACACATTAGTAGTTGAGTCTGATGAAAAGACCTCACGTGACAGGGTGGCAAATGCAGTACAATGTGAGGCTACAAAAAAATTGGGCGATTTGAAGTTTCATTAACAGAGTATAGTGAGGGGCCAGTTGGTCAGACATGTTGTTCTAACGACGAACGCAGCGCGGGAGAGCACGCAGAAAAAGCGCGGGCAAGAAGGGCGCTACACATTGCTTCCAACTGAAACCAGAATACGTCCCATCAATGAGAAAATAACGCGCATGCCAAAACCTTGCAAGATTATAGAAAGAGAGTGGTCGGAACAAAACCTAAAGGGGTCATCGAGCAAAAGATAAAAAAATGATTTTGCAGGAATACTTTCTGTTCACTTAAGGTGTGTTTTAAAAATATTGTTTTCGTCCAGCATATAAACGGAAGGTGTTCTAATCACGGCATTTCCCGGTTTCATGAGCTTCCAAGATTTCTCTGGTGAACTGGTCTTCACTATGCCCTAAAATCAGTGAATGATTTCGGAAAGGTAAATAATCTTTCAAATTCTTGCACCTCTCGGTCGTGTTCTCAGTTTCCCATGCGGAGTGACGAGGCATGATCCCCCAGCCTTATGTTAAGACATCTTCCAGTTCGGCCCATATACACGCTGCCATTACGGAGAGGAAACTGGTGCACAAAGCCTGCTGCCCAGGAAACTAGCAGCTTCCCGTGTTTTGTTCCACATGCTGCATTCTTAAAGCGCAGAGTCTTGAAAGCTTAGCGAATGCAGGCAACGCATCAATTCGACATTTCCCCATCGCTCTTCAAGTTGTGCAAAAGCTTCTGGACATAAAGAAGTATTTCAAACTTTATTTAGTGTTTCTCTGCTAATGTGTTTGATATAATAACTACATTTTGTCTTTTGTTGCTTTTCATATTCCCTTAAACTGCTACAATGACATCGGCGGGGAAACCAACTTTTTTCAGCCTTTCAAGCTGGTGGTCAAGACCAATTCCGACTCTTCAACGACAGGATTTGAGTACTGCTGACCTAAAATACACAGTTGCTATCCCTCGTTTCATAGGCGTGGAATGCGAAGAGTCGAAGGGAGTAGCGCTTTCTTTGTCCGAGGCTCATACGGGCAGCATAAATGGCCAGCATTATTCAAATGCAAGTGAGAAGTTAAAAACTGAATGTAATCACGAGCCGGCAGCTCTTTGGAAAAGTATAATGAATTTGTAATTACTTTAAATCTGCTTAGGATGGAGTCTGCAACAAAAACCAAGTTATATCTAGAGAAAGCTTGAGAAAGTCGTGGGCTATCTAAAAATACTTCTTTTAAACAGCGCAAACGATGCGGACTCAGAAAGAAGGGACACAAAGGACACACACAGCGTGTCCCTTCTGTCTGTGTCCGCGTTTTTTGCGCTGTTTAAAAGAAGTGGGAGCCACCAAATAGCCCGCACGTCTACCTTTGTATCTAAAAATGCACAAAATGCGTTCAGCACAAAAGTAAGATTGAGGCAGGCGACGCAGCTTTTAAGGCATGGTAGAGACCAGCTAGCGAGAGAGATTGTGGAAGCCTAGTGACACGTGGATCAGTGCCGTCCGTTTACCTCCTGGACAAATAACGATTTTTTTTAAATGTACAAGCAAGATAGACAATAGTGCCGACTCTGGCATGCTGCGATGCAATCGGCAGGAGCAGTTTTGCTACACGAACGCCAAGCGTGCGTCCGGCACTCAGCTTTGCGGTGTACTCTCTCTCTCCCTCCGCTGCCTTTCGCTCGCCGACGCGGCTTTAGGAGCGCTTTTCCCCTTAGCTATTCTTGCGCAGTAGCCAGTGACGCGACCAGCAGCAGGCGCAGGAGAAGCACCAGTGCAACACCAGGAAGCAGAAGACAACCGCGACACATGCCGCGGCGCAAGCGCACGCCTAGAAATTAAGGGGGAATAAGCGGCCGGCACGAAGAAAAGCAGGACGGCCTCAGCAGCGGCGTGGAGGCAACATTCTGCCAGCGCCGATGACAAATCCGAGCGCCACCTATCAGATGTCCTACTAAGCTTTCTCCGATGTAGCAAAACTGGTCCCATCTTATCAATGGGTTCGGCGCTCCTTCCTATATATCCTACTTTGTGAAATTTGTAAGCTCAACATACAGGCTTCCTGAAGATTCATTCTTGTCTTTATCGGTCACTGGTTCACTTTTTTCTGGTCTTAGAAGGTTTGCTCATGCACATCATTTGCACATTGATGGGATGTTTTCTTATTTCTTTTAGTTGCAAGTGCAGCGCCTGCCCTGTCCTGACCTTTTCTATGCTCTGTTTCAAATATATGTTCTTCGTTCAGTTGAAGCTTCGTTACGTGAATAAATTCCTTGAAAATGAAGAGAAGTATTCCTTAAGAAATGCAAGAAATCTGGGAAAGGGAAATAACTGCACTTAGTGCAGATACACCTTGATACCACCAATTAATGCTTCGAGCCAAGTGGCTCGAATAAGGTAGGGACTCAATTTAAGATGAGGCAGACCTGTCGACGCATCTTCTTGAGAAAAGCGACGTTAAGTGCAGGGCTTCATTTTAGAAGATAGTAGGGCCAAGGTCGCTGTTTTAGCTAATTATTTAGGTATTCACGTTGGCACGGTTGACAGTGAAATTCATGGTGCTTTGATTATGTCTGAGATCAGTTCCTGGTAGTCGCCACGAATGTCAACGCATAGTCATAAAACGAATCGCCCGCAATCGAACGAAGAGAATTTAGGCATGCTTAGAGAAAGCCCTGACGGCTTATATTCCCCAGTTGTTACGGGTGAATAAAATTGAGTCCACTGCCATGAGAGGGTGACTAAACAAAAATCTATTCAGTAGACATACCAGAGAACATTAACCCCGAATCAAAGGTGAAGGCAGCACTTTTTTGGTGGTACAGAAGGCGTTTAATTATTTGAACCATGCCACGCAATACAAACATTACTAGAGACGCCTACGCTGCAACGCTAAAAGTATTACGTGAAGGAATCAAAGAGAAACGCCCTGGGAAGTTGTGGGAAGACGCGTGGCTGGTTTACGGTACTGGGTCCGTTCCCGTGTCTTGAAAATCACCAGCTTCTGTCAGAAAATGCGGCTTCATGAAGCTGTAGCACATTTGGAGTGAACAACGATATAATATGATATTTTTGATTGTAGAGGTAGTAACAGTGATCCTGCAGCAACAAGAAATAGCCTCCTATCCGGACGCATCCTATCCGGACGCATCATCGCCGGGGGGGAAGGAAAATAAGTATGCTTAAATAAAGGAGGATTACACTGAATCTCAGTGAGTTCAATTTCCTCAAAAAATCGATATATTCAAGTATACGGCTTACCAAAAGACCTCGTAATTACGGAAGGGTAGAAACGCGAGATTATGGGAAACGGTGAAGCAACTTCAAATTGAGAGAAATGCAAAAGCTATATATTTTATGTGAAACGCTAAATTCTTCACACCTGCTGCATGTTCAGAAAAATTCTAAAAGAACACCGTGTTTTTTCTACCATGCAATCTCCAGGGGTTTTTTTCTTATTTGCAGTAATGGCCTACGGGCACTTAAATTAGTAGTTTCCCTTTCCTCTCTCACCTTTATATATCTACCTCCGTTTCCCTTCTCACGAGTAGGGTAGCATACTGGACGTCGTCTAGTAAACCTCCCTGCCTTTCCGTTCATTTCTCCCTCTCCTTATTTCGCCACTAGATTACGCTCCGCTCTCCCTCAATGCAGCCATGAGTCGATGTTATGCGTGCCCAGAATGCGCGTCAATTCAAACTTATCACGGGTCCGGAATCCCGCAAACTTATGTCGCCAGTATTATAATCGCTTCCAAATCAGCGGTGGTTCGGAGGCTCAGCATCAGGCTACCTTCTGTATTCTACCTCGCTAAAATACAGAAGCATCGTGTAAATTACTGCCGACATAACCAAACCATGGAGTAGATTTTAAAGACTTTCCTCATGTAAGAGCGACCTGCGCTACACGGAAATACCAGGACTGTAGGTGCAAAGGACGCAAGCCAGTCCGGAGTAGAGGCTGAAAGCTCGACCTTAGCTTGCCGATGCCAACCATAGAATCTAAAGCGCCGCTACATTTTAGCAAAACAAATTTTCGTCGCAGGAAACTCAATGAACTCATTTGCAGCTTTCTGGCGAGCGTTTTCATAGTGTCACGAAGAAGTGACTGCAGTCCAGAGATAAGGAAGGCAGCGAAAATGATCTCAAGACAAAGCTCTTTATTTGGGCTAACATGCGCCCACAATGGATTGAATCCATTGGCGGCGGCGTAGCAACACGCTTGCTCGGCGGTCGTCGAACAGAAAGCCCACCGCTGTCGGCCGGGCTCAATTTAAAGGTGATAGCGAACTTTCTAGATGCAGCGCGCAAAGTCACTAGAACACTCTGGAAAAACGTATAATCAGCTCTGCCTGGATGCGATCACTCGAGATAAATCTGGTCGCGTCTTGCATCGTAAACAAAGCGATAAAGTGGCGCGGCGGCATATTTGAAGAATGAACAAACAATTCAAAGATTCGCGGCACTACTCCCCTCTCAAAGAAGCCTTTTCTCACTCCGCGTTTCCTCCTCATTCTAACACCTGTCGCGTGCCCAGTTCCACAATTTTCCACTACCTCTGGGAATGTCCCCAATCCCACAAATTCTTCATGGGAGGCTGCTTTACGGACTGCTCAGCCGGCCAGAAATGGCTGATGGATCTGGCCTTATGTGAGGCACAAGCCCGTGGACTCCTGGACCAGTAGGAGACCACCCTGGAAGGTTTTTTCTTTCCTTTTTTGTAATAAAACTTGTTTTCATCCATTCATTACCTCTCAAAGAAGCATTGACCCGATGCATTGAAACAAATAAGGCGGCTAGCAAGAAATAAAACGGATCGCGCGAAAATAAACAAAGTGTCGAAATGCAGCGTCCTTTAGCGCGCATAATAGGGCTTCAGACGGACGACATGGACAAATTCTGGTCGACGCGTCATCGCCGGGATGCAGTCATAGCGTCAAGGATACTTCATAATCCAGTTCACCTAGCCGACGAAGTACCTTTTAAGGGCCGAAATAGCGGCGCAAAAGCTCTTTACTCAATCCACGGCGCCGAATGGGCGTTCAGACCCGGACTTGGCCTCCTGGCTTGTATTCCGCGTTGCGTCTTCGTAGGTCATAGCGTCTGGCGTCGGTCCGCTGCTGGTCTTTGATCCTTAATCGGGCAAGCCTTCGAGCTTCTTCTGCGCGTTGAAGGTAGGCGGCAACGTCGACGTTCTCTTCTTCTGTAACGTTGGGCAGCATGGCGTCTAGCGTGGTCGTGGCCTCCCTGTCATGGACGAGCCTAAAAAGGCGTAATCTCGGTGGCCCCTGCACTGCGGTGTTGTAGGCGAAGACGACGTAAGGCAGGATGACATCCCACGTTTTGTGTTCGGCATCGACATACATGGCGAGCATATCGGCGATGGTTTTTTTCAGGCGCTCGGTCAGTCCGTTGGTCTCCGGATGGTATGCAGTTGTCCTCAGGTGGCTGGTTTGGCTGTAGCGCAGGATGGCTTGCGTTAATTCCGCCGTGAATGCTGTTCCTCTGTCCGTGATGAGCACATTGGGGGCGCCGTGTCGAAGAAGAATGCACTTCACGAAAAATTTGGCGACTTCTGCTGCTGTTCCGTTCGGTAGGGCTTTCGCCTCGGCGTAGCGGGTCAGGTAGTCGGTCGCTATGATGATCCACTTATTTCCAGATGTTGACGTTGGAAAAGGGCCAAGCAAGTTTATGCCAATCTGCTGAAAGGGCTTTGAGGGAGGTTCAATGGGGCTCAGAAATCCTGCTGGTCGTGTGGGAGGAGTCTTTCGTCGCTGACAATCTCGGCAGGTTTTCACATAGTGTGCGACATCGGCAGACAGTCGGGGCCAGTAATACTTGTCTTGAATGCGGCGGAGGGTGTGAGTAAACCCGAGATGTCCAGCTGTCGGCTCGTCGTGTTAAACCTGTAGAACTTCTTCGCGGAGCCAAGTAGGTACAACAAGAAGGTAGGCTGTTTTGTTCGCTGTAAAGTTCTTCTTCACAAGGACCTCATTCTGCACACAGAAGGAAGACAGTCCTCGCTTGAATGAAGCGGGGGGTGAAAAAACCTTGCCTTCCAGGTACTCGATGAGGCCTTTTAGGTCGGGGTCCGAGCGTTGCTGCTGAGCAAAAGAGCTGGGGCTGATGGGTCCCAAGAAGGCGTCATCATCGTCGTCCGGCGGCGGTGCATCTACAGGGGCTCGTGAGAGGCAATCGGCGTCAGAGTGCTTGCGTCCGCACTTGTAAACGACGGTGACGTCAAACTCCTGGAGGCGCAGACTCCATCGAGCGATGCGGCGATAGGGTTCCTTCAAATTGGCAAGCCAGCACAGCGCGTGGTGATCGCTGACCATCTTGAACAGTCGTCCGTACGGACAGGGGCGGAATTTCGACGTTGCCCAGATGATGGCAAGGCAGGGCCGCTGCTAAGTGGCAAGGCTGCCACTTGGCAATCGGCAGCAGCAGCGGGACAGCACGGCTTACACTGTGTCTCTTCTTATATGCCTCGCAGATTGCCTATCGTCCGCCGGCCCCATCGATATATCGGCCGCCCATGATCATCCCGTGACAAGCCACGAGCCCGCTTTTACGTCAGGATCTACGTCATCACCATACCGCGGTGCCAGCTCTACATAAACCCGACAAGCACTGGGACGCTTCACTTGGCAGCGGCGGCAGCAGCGGGATAGCACGGCTTACGCTGTGTCCCTTCTTCTATGCCTCGCAGGTTAGGCACTATGTGCGACTGAATTATTGACGTTGCTTTTTTTTCTGCTGTTGCTACTGCCAAAGTCACTTTTCTGTGTCTGTTTTTGCTGCAATGTACCCTGAGGAACAAAAAATGCTGAAAGATTTGAAACAAGAAATCCGTGATATGCGCGCATCTCTGGAGAGAGAATTTAGGAAGGAAAATAGAGAGATTAAGAATAGCCTGGATCATATGAACAAATGTTTTGAGGAAATGTGTACCACCATGAAAGATATTCAGAAAGAAAACGCTGAAATCAAGGCTGAGAACGCTTGCCTCACTTCAGAGTGCACAGTACTGAAGAAGTGTGTACTGGAAGCTAAGCTCAGAATTGTACAACTAGACCAATATTCCAGAAATAAGAATCTAAAAATCAAAGGTGTTGCAACTTCACAGGGCAAGAACCTTTTGTGCCATTCTGAAAAAAGTCGGAGAAGTTGTAGGTGAGCCTATTAGTGAAAATGATGTTGAGATCTCTCACAGAACTCTAACGAGGGATCCTGGGCAGTCTAACATTGTGGTACAGTTCCGCAGCCGATCAAAACGCGACGCTGTCCTCAACAAAACTCGAAAGAAGCGACTATCAGCCATTGATCTTGGCTACACACAGTCTTGTTCTGCGTTTGTCAATGAACACCTGTGCTCTGAATTGAAAAAACTTTCGGGCATGACGATCGCGCGAAAAAAGAAAAAGAAATGGCGTTTCGCTTGGACGCGGGACGGAAAGATTTTCGCTAGGAAAAGTGAATCCTCCCGGTCACTGCAAATAATGCATGTTTCTGATCTGGAAAAAAATGACTAACCAAGGTTTCATGGCTACTAATGATGACGTCATTTTTGGAAGCGCTACGCACGCATCATATTTTGCGCCGCATGAAGTTGGCAGCCTGTATGCCGAAAATAAGAACTGCCTATCTTTTATCCATCTTAATGCGCAGTCTGCCCGAAATAAAGAGGAACAGATTCTTGCACTTGTCGCTGCGTTTGGCTTTGCTCCTGACATATTAATGGTGACAGAAACATGTTATCAATGTGAATCGGAAGTTCTTAAGTTATCTGGCTACACAAAATTTTTTATGAATCGATCATGTCGAAGAGGAGGTGGCGTTCTGTTAATGGCAAAAGGCACACTCTGTGCAACATTGTTGCATCTTTTTCTCTTGTTACGTTGGATTATGAAGTGCTTACTATTCAGTGCAATGATAATGTTTTCTGCGCCTACATCGACCCCCAGGATCGAGCACGCAGAACTTTCTGTCTTTTATGAAAAAATGCTGCTGGGTGACTGATAATGGTTACAAGTTAATTCTTGCAGGGGACCTAAACATTTATTCCTTAAAGGCTTCTACTTCTCGAGAAGAACTTAGCAAGACAATCGAATCAAATGGTTTTGAAAAATGTTATAAATAGTCCGGCTCGTATTTAAATAGATACATCGACATTAATTGACGTCTTCATAACCAACATCCACCATTCTAACATATTATCTGGTGTTGTGAGTGCTCATATAAGTAATCACCTTCCAATATTTCTTTTGATGACCCAGAGTTCACCTTCAACATCCAAACACCGTTTACCACAAATGGTTCGTGATGTCAATATGCAAAGCCTGAAGTATTTTTGTGAGGAAATATCGCTAATGGATTGGCCAGAACTGATGCGTGCCAGTGATCCAGAAACTGCTTATGAATACTTTTGCACTAGGTTTAAGGATACCTATGATAAATGCTTCAAATACAAAGTAGTTAAACCAGCACGTAAAGCCAAAAAAACCATGGCTAAATAAAAACTGCATCCGTGCAATTCGTGCCAAAAACCGCCTCTACAAGACTTTTATTGACACCAGGACTGAAAAAGCTTTGCATCAATTTAAGGTGCAAAGGAACAAAACAAATAGTCTTTTGCGTAAAGAGAAGAGACAGTATTTGAGTAATTTGTTCAATAATGACGTAGTAAAGAAATTTGATGTTATCTGGAAGCGTATTAATGGTTTTCTTGGGCGAGGAGATAAGAACACGACTATAAAAGAAATTACACTAGGTGATAAAGTTTTATCAAATGAGACGCTTGCAAATACATTTAATAACTATTTCACAACCTTAGTAAACAGTACTCATGATCCTAATTCTTTGAGTTATCTTCGCAGCAGGACTAAACAATCGGCATTTTTAGCGCCTACTACGGAAAATGAGGTATCTACTACTTTTATGTCTATCAAAAAGAGCAGATGTTGTGACGTCGAAGGATTCGAGATCATGCCAATTAAGCATGTCCTGGACTTGATTCTACCTGCACTAGTACACATAATCAACTTGATATTTTCCAGGGGCTCGTTCCCGAAAAGACTTCAGGTTGCGAAGGTAGTAGTTTTGTACAAAGGTGGTAATAAAGACGAACTGACAAACTACCGTCCAATATCTGTGTTGCCCATTTTTTCTAAAGGTATAGAAAAACTAGTACATGCCCGCATGACATCGTTTCTGATCAAACACGACCGTATAACTAGTATGCAGTATGGCTTTGTGAAAGGGCAGTCGACAGAAACTACCTTACTTACTCGAAAGGAAATTATATTGCAGTCGTTTGAACAGCAATTATGTACTCTGGGCATCTTTGTTGATTATTCCAAGGCGTTTGATTGTATAAATCATTCCACACTACTCAACAAACTTGAACATTATGAATTTCGTGGCGTATTTCTTGAATTAATACAGTCGTATCTGCAACATCGTATGCAACAAGTGATCATAGAACGATATGTGTCTAATTTAAAGCCAGTTCACGCGGGAGTGCCACAAGGAAGTATTCTGGGGCCCCTGCTTTTTTGTATTTATATCAATGACTTAGTTACTATAGATAATAACGTGAAATTTATTATGTACGCGGACGACACAACTATTCTGGTTACCGCACCGAATTCCACAAAGGCTATCGGTATCGCAAATGAAGCACTAACAAAACTGTCCTCGTGGTCTACCGCAAATTCACTTAGTATAAATATTAAGAAAACAACAGCTGTTCTGTTCAGACCGAGAAATCGTAATGTCGCTACAGACCTAACATTACAACTTAATAATTCTATTATTCCGATTGTGCCTACTGTTAAATGTCTTGGGGTTGCATTCGAACAACATATGTCGTGTAATTTGCATGTGGATTTAGTCCCTGCGAAAATATCCCGTGTGAGTGGAATTTTATGCAGGTTAAGATATTTTCTCCCTAAAAGCATCAAACTTCTCCTATACAAATCCTTGCTTCTCAGCCAAATTCATTATTGCCATCTTGTTTGGGGTACTGCGACACTTTCTAATATCACCACATTACACATAATACAAAAAAGGCCGTCCGTAGTATTCTGGACGTTCCCTACGACACACATGCGCACCCACTTTTAAAAAAACTGAATTTACTTCCTATGCCTGATATTTATGAGCAAACACTAATTCACCGATATAAGACAGGTATTAAAAGAAATAATAACACGTTAAATACTATATCGACCTTAAAACGTAGAGATGGGAAGCTAAATACGCGCCGTTGCGAACTCTGGGAGATGCCACGGGCAAGGACTAATTACACATACCAAATGTTGCGCTTTACATAACCATCTTGTCTAAATAAAATTAACACTGTATAAGTTTCATTGTGCTATCTAGGTAGCTATCTTTTCTTTCTTTCCGCAAATATGGAAGAAATTGTTTTTGTAACAGTGTATTTGCCGAATTGTTCATTGCAGTATGTTTATGTGACCCATTTGTTGATTTCATATATGTCTAATGTGCATTAGTAATTAGCGTTAATTCCTTCGATTTCAATAGTACGTGAGTGCTATATGTACTGCATATACTTTCTGTTTCACTTGAATTCATTTTACACATATATGCATGTATATATTATATATATACATTGTTTCTGACACTCGTGTTTTTGGGACTTAGGTAATTCTAGCTTAATATTTAATACCTAACCCTATGCTCTGTCACTGCTGGTTAAAAGGGGCTGCGGACTTTGTCAAGCCACAAAAGGCTTTTTGTTTCGCGGTCCTCAACATAGTAGTGTTGAAATAAATTGAATTGAATTGAATTCCTACTCAGTTGTCGAATAGTTAGCCTCGGCCTTAAAAAGGGAACGACTATTGTATGCGATGACGTTTTCTAGCCCGTCCCTTTTTTGAACGAGGACGGCGCCAAGGCCCACACTGCTTGCGTAGATATGAACTTCAGTATCGGCGTTTTCATCAAAATGCGCGAGCATCGGCGGGGACTGTAAACGACGCTTAAGTTCTTTGAAGGCTGCTTGCGGCGCTTCCCATTTAAATGGCACGCCTGCCTTCGTCAGTTGGGTAAGCGGCTCGGCGATGCGCGAGAAAATTTTCACAAATCGACGGTAATATGCGCACAGTCCGAGGAATCTGCGCACTGCTTTCTTGTCGGCCGGTGGTGGAAACTGGCCAATAGCAACTGTTTTCTGCGGGTGTGGGCGTACTCTCTCCTTGCTAACAATGTGGCCTAGAAACAGCAGTTCTTCATAGGCAAAGTGACACTCTCTGCTTTCAAGGTAAGGCCAGACGACTTGATGACGTCTAGTACTGTTCGAAGTCTTCTGAGGTGCTCGTCAAAGTTAGAGGCGAAAACAACGACGTCATTTAAATATACCTGACAAATCTGCCACTTGAGGCCTGCCAGCACTGTATCCATTACTCGCTGAAACTTCGCTGGTGCGGAGCACAGACCAAATGGCATTAACTTGAACTCGGAGACGCCATCCGGAGTGATGATTGAGGTCTCTTTCATCGACCTCAATTTGCCAGTAACTGCTCGTGAGGTCCATTGATGAGAAATACTGGGCGTTGCAGAGCCGGTTCAGTGTGTCGTCGATGCCGGGGAGGGGGTAGACGTCCTTCTTTGTTATGTTTTTCAAGCGGCGGCTATTGATGCAGAATCGAAGTGCGCCGTCTTTCTTTCTCACTAGAACAACCGGTGCCGGCCATGGGCTGTTTGAAGCCTGGATGACGTCGTCGCGAAGCATTTCTTCGACTTGGTCTCAGATAGCTTTTCGTTCTCGCGGTGACACACGGTAGGGGCTTTGACGGAGAGGTCGGACGTGTTGGTCCGTTATAATGCGATGCTTGGCAATTGGCGTTTGTCGGACCTTCAGCGATGTCGAAAAACACTCACTGTAGCTTCGAAGCAGGTTGCGGATCTTGTCTTGTCTGTTCTGGGGAAGGGCTGGGTTGATGTCGAAAGTGGGCGAGTTCTCTTGGTCAGGCGAATCTTCTGCGCGGTGGGGGGAAGGGTCGGAGAGGGCGAATGAGTCTCGTACGTCGGATATTTCGTCGAAGAAAGCAATCGTCGTTCCTGTGTTAATGTGCCGGTATTATTCGCTGAAGATAGTCAGCAGTACTTCGGCCTGGCCATTGCGGTAATGTGCGGTGCCTCTTGCGATGCTGATTCCTCGGTCTAGAAGCAACTGCCTGTTCCCCTCGATTATGGCTTCAGCGTTAATGGCTTTCGTGGCGCCTACGGTCACGATAACGCTTGAACGGGGTGGGACGCTCCCTTCTTCCTTCAGGACACTCAGGGCAACGTGATTTTCCCGAGATTTCATCGAAGCGATGGCTTCGTCCGTCGAAAGCGTGATCAGCTTGGATCGCTGGCCGATGATCGCTTGATTCTTATTAAGGAAATCCATACCCTAGATCACTTCGCGGGAGCATTTCGGTAGCAAAACAAAGGTCGCAGGATAGGTGTCTCCTTTGACAGTCACTCGCGCTGTGCGTCGTCCTGATGGTGTAATGAGGTGGCCCCCTGCGGTGCGAATTTCGTGGGCCATCGCAAGCGGTCGTGAGTTTCCTCAGCTGCGCAGCGAATGTTCTATACATCACCGAGTAATCGGCTCCTGTGTCGACTACAGCGGTAGCTTTCCGGCCGTCGATAACTACTTCTAAGTCAGACGTCCTCGCTCTTGCATTCCACATTGTCCTGGGTGTCGGGTATGGGAGTAGTGGATAGAAAGTGTCATATAAGCTTTTCTT